>MU741802.1:10046-59310 GCA_026770625.1 Nicotiana glauca
TTAGGCCAGGCACTTACCAGCACATGGGGTCGGTTGTGCTGATGCTACACTTCTGTGCTTTTTGCACAGATCACGGTACCGGAGCAGCTTTTGGACCACAGCAGTAGTACGTCGAGTGGGAGTTGACTTCAGTCCAGGGACCACGAGGTAGCCTAGCTGGCGTTCGCAGACCGGAGTCCCTTTTTCTATATCTTTTGTTTGTTTTCATTGTGTCGAGACAGACACCGTGTATTTCTTTCTATTCAGACTTGTTTGTAGCATTCATTAGTAGTTCGTAAGATAGGAACTCCAGTCTTTGGTAGTAAAATATTATACTTCCGCATTTTGGGTTTTCATTTACTTGTGTTATAAAAGATTTCCGCTTTCATTTAAAGGTTTATTACTGTTATTACTGTTGTGTTGTTTTTCAAAATATGTAAGTGTTTGGCTTGCCTAGCTCCAACAGTAGGCGCCATCACGACTCCCGATGATGGAAAATCCGGGTCGTGACACTCAACAACATCCTGCGAACTTAACCGTGCGATCAAATCGCCAAAATAACATCAAAAATAATGAATTAAGCCTTAAAATCCATGATTTCTTCCAAATTTCATAAGACTTCAAAATTTCCATTTTAAGCCCGAAACACGTCAAACGACATCCGTTTTAAACCAAACTTTACAGAAAGCGCTTAAACCACATATAAGACCTGTACCGGGCACCGAAACTAAAATACGGGCCCGATACCATCACTTTTCAATTAGTTTTCATTTTTATTTTCCTTAAATATTTTCAGAAAACAATTTTACTCAAAAATTCATTTCTCGGGCTTGGGACCTCGAATTCGATTCCTGGCATACGCCCAAGTCCCATATCTTTTTGCGGACCTTTCGGGACCGTCAAATCATGGGTCCGGGTCTGTTTACCCAAAATGTTGATCGAAGTCAAATTTATTCATTTTAATATCAAAACTTAGCAAATTTTCACAGAATTTCATATTTGATCTTCCAGCTAAGCGTACGGACTGCGCACGCAAATTGAGGCAACTATAAATGATGTTTTCAAGGCCTCGGAAGCTCTGAATGGATAAGAAAATAAGTGATGACCCTTTGGGTCGTCACATAAAATTTCATTTGGAATAAAACTGCCATACAATTTTATTTGAAACAAATTTGCCGTATAAAATTCATGAGAACTTTCAGAATATTTTAATTTTTTTAAGTATTATTAAATAATTTTACATGTGAAAAATGTTTAATCCATAAATATTAGTTAAAAACTTTTTACTTTTCACTTACCCTAAATTATCTCTGCAAAATCACGATAGTCAGAGTGTCCTCAACTATCTAAACCACGATTGAAATCCACTATACTGGGTAACAACTGCTCAAAACTGCAAAATTATATTTCATCCACTAATACACGATACTTCAATTCTAATCTTTCTACTGCTATCAAGATTTCAAGAAAACTTAGGGCTTATGCAAAAGATGGCTACTCACATTGATTTCATCAAGGATATAACAATTTCGAAGATGCAATGGAAGTTGAAAGTTTGGGTTGTCCGTCTGTGGGAAGTACCAGATCGTTTTAATCCAGGCACTATATTCTCGATTGAATTGGTTCTACAAGATGAAAAGGTATTTTAAATATGTTATTGCCTTGCTAATTCGTTTTGCTCTCTCTTTCTGAACTTGCTAATTCATTTTGCTCTCTCTTTCAAAATCAATAGACATATCTTTCCTATTTATGTTGTGTTGTAAACCATTAAAACACACTAAAACCAAACTTGAATATTATCGTATCTGGAAAAGAAAAGACTGGGATTTAGAAACTATTTTTTAAGTTGCAAAAGATACAAATTCGTTCAAATATATTGTTGAGAACAAGTTATCTGATTACTTTTGTTCTGCTTTTTAAGTTGCAAATGTCTAATTAGTTTTGCTCTCTGTTTCTGAACTTGCAAATCTAAATCTATTATTATGTATCTTGGACTTACAAATTCGTTCAAATATATTGTTGAAAAGTGAAAACTAACTCTTTTTGTTCTCTGCTTCTTACGCTGCTTTATTTCTACTATTGAAAAGTAGTATTAGTATGAATTAAGTTGCAATGTGGAGTTTTTCTTTTGCTTTTAGTTATATATAGATTTGTTCAACTTTACAGTTGAAAAGTAGTATTAATATAAATTTGTTCAGATATTTTATGAAAAGTAGAAACTAATTCCTTTTGTTCTCTGATTCTTTAGTTGCAAATATGAATTTGTTGCTATGTGTCTTTGACTTACTAATTCTTTCAAGTCTACTATTGAAAAGTAGTATTTGAAATGCAACCCAATTTTAAGAAAATAGTGAACAAATTAATCGTCCTCAAAACAATTGTAGAAATATAAAGAGGGGACAAAAGGGGTTTAAAAAAAGGTTTTGGAATTAAAAATAGTTAAAGTTGCAAAATCTGGAGTTTTTGCTCTATTTCTGTCACTTATTAATTTGTTCAACTCTACTGCTGAAAACTAGAGTTAATATAAATTAGTATTACTATAAAAATTTGTAACCTCTGTTATTTAATGTAATTTCTTTGTAGGGCTGTCACGACCCAGTTCCCAAACCCGGTCGTGATGCCGCCTCTCGTGAAGACAAGGCCAGCCAACAGAACATCAACACCTCTTTAATAGTTACTTAGCATGAATAAGTCTAGAACATTTATAATATTATCATAAGTGCGGAAGAAAAGTGATAAAACAGGGAACCATCCCGACACAACCCGAAATCGGGGTGTCACAAGTCATGAGCTACTGCAGAGTTTACTAGAATTCTACAAAGTCTGGAACTAGGAACAAAGTCTGAAGATAATGTAAATAACGGAAGATAAGGGAGAAAACGGGGCTGTGGGCGTCGACAGCTACCTCGTCACTACTAGTCCGCCTGGTCTGGAAGGAATCAGCGCTCAGGGACGAACTTTGCTATGCCTGTATCTGCACACACGGTGCAGGGAGTAATGTGAGTACTCCGACCTAGTGAGTAATAAAAATAAATAACGGCTGAAAGCATGAAATCTCATGAAGGCACAACTAATGCTATCTCAAGCAGTAAAAAAAATCAGTTAAACAGTGAAACAATAAAGTATCAAATAATTTCTCTTTTAAAACAGTTAAAGGCAAATATCTTCAACAAGTAGGCAATAATCAGAAACCTGCCCCTCGGGCTCAGCATCAAGTTCTCAGTATTGTATCGGCCCCGCGGGCTCAGTATCAGTCACACAGTACAACATCAACCCCTCGGGCTCACTCTCAAATCACATGGGTACTCGTGCTCACTGTGGGGGTGCAGACTCCGGAGGGGCTCCTACAGCCTAAGCGCTATATCATCATAAGGCCTGAAAGCCTGCACATATCAACATGAGGCCTAAAAGCCTTATCACATTACACTCGAGGCCTGAAAGACTCCTTAGATATTACTCGAGGCCTGAAAGCCTCCTCACATATGGCCCTCGGCCTCAATCCATCCAAAAAAATAATAATCATAAGCCCCTTGGTCATCAGTGAAACGAAAAGGCTCAGCTCAAACACTAGTTCAAATATCATTTAAATCTCAAAGTTGAGTAAAAATATAGCTGAGTTCATGAAACAGTGTAATTCAATTGGACTGAGTTCAAATAATATTTCAAATAGTGAGGAAATAGTGATGATAGCTCACAAAGGATTTCAAACAGTCGGCAATAAGCCCCAAGTATGGCAATAGACCCAAGTCATAGTGAAAAACAACAAATCATAGTCAAATACGCGGTAAAGTATCAACCGGGCTGGACCAAGTCACAATCCCCAATAGTAAATGACCGCGCTCTCGTCATTGAACGCGTGTCTCATCTCAACATAGCACTACATTATGCAAATCCGTGGTTTCAAACCCTCAGGACATCATTTAAAATCATTACTCACCTCTAGCCGGCCGAAAGTCTAGCTCGCTGTTCCCTTTCCTCTCGAATCGACCTCCTCGCGCGTCGAATCTGGCCAAAACCACAACGAATACGTTACAATAGGCTAAGGGAACATAACCCAATCGAATGGACTCGAAAAACACCAAAATTCATGAAATTAGCAAAACCCGAGCCCTGGCCCCTTTTCTGCAGATGCGGAAATACTAGATACCAGACATATCAGCAATCACACAAGTCCAAAATTCACCCTGTTGGCCATCTGAAATCACCCCGAGGCCCCCGAGACCTCAACCAAAAGTGCCAACCCATTCTAAAACATCATTCAAACTTGATCAAATCATCAAAACACCACAACCAACACCAAAAATGTCGAGTTACATCGGATTCAAGCCTAAATTCTTCTAAAACTTCCAAAATACGCATTTGATAAAAAACCTGACCAAAACACTTCCGAATCATCTGAAATTTTGCACACACATCCAAAATCACCTGACGAAGCTACTACAACTCTCGAAATTCCATTCCGACCCTCTGATCAAAATCTCACCTATCAACCGGAGATCGCCAAATTACTAACTTCGCCAATTGAGCCTATTTCTAAACCGGACCTCCAAAATCAATTAAGATCACACTCCTAAGTCACAAATCATCCCTCGAAGCTAACCGAATCACCAGAAATCACATCCGAGCCCTCTAACTCCATAGTCAACATCCGGTTGACTTTTCCAAAACAAGCCTTCCTTAAAGAGAGTAAGTGTCTCATTTCCATCCAAAACCAATCCAAATTGACTCATTCACCCGAGACTCTTATAATAAGACATAAGGAAGCAGAAAATAGGGGAAACGGGGCGGTAACTCACATGACGACGGGCCGGGTCGTCACATCCTCCCCAACTAAAACAAATGCTCGTCCTCGAACGGGTCAAGAAACATACTTGGAGCCATAAACATGTGAGGATTTCTGCTCCGCATCTCCCACTCGTTCTCCCAAGTAGCCTCCTCCGCGGGCCGTCCTCTAAACTGCACCTTAACCGAAGCTATATCCTTTGATCTCAATTTTCGAACCTGACGACCCAAAATAGCCACTGGCTCCACATCATAGGTCAAATCATCATCCAACTGAACAGTAATGAAGTCCAAAACATGGGAAGGGTCCCCAACATACTTCCGGAGCATAGATACATGAAACACCGAATGCACGCCCGACAAGCTGGGTGGCAAGGCAAGCTCATAAGCCACCTCCCCAATCCTCCTAAGTACTTCAAAAGGCCCAATAAACCGCGGACTCCGCTTCCCTTCCTTCCCAAATCGCATAACACCCTTCATGGGTGAAACCTTCAGCAAGACCTTCTCACCCAGCATATATGACACATCCCGAACGTTCCGGTCCGCATAACTCTTCTGACGCAACTGTGCTATACGAAGCCTCTCCTGAATCAGCTTCACCTTCTCTAAGGCATCCTGAACCATCTCTATCCCCAATAGCCTAGCCTCACCGGGCTTGAACAATACAACAGGAGATCTACACCGCCTCCCATACAACGCCTCATACGGAGCCATTTGAATGCTCGACTAATAACTGTTGTTGTAGGCAAACTCTGCAAGCGGCAAAAACTCATCCCAAGAACCCTGAAAATCAATAACACGGGCACGCAACATGTCCTCCAGTATTTGAATAGTACGCTCGGACTGTCTGTCTGTTTGAGGATAAAATGCTGTGCTCAACTCTACCTGCGTACCCAACTCTCGCTGAAATGTCCTCCAGAAGTGAGAAGTGAACTGAGTACCCCTATCTGAGATAATAGACACTGGAACCCCATGCAATCGGACAATCTCCCAGATAAAGATCCCTTCCAGCCGCTCCGAAGAATAGGTAGTACATACCGGAATGAAGTGCACGGACTTAGTCAGCTTGTCCATAATCACCCAAATCGAATTGAACTTCTTCAAAGTCCGAGGGAGACCACTCACAAAATCCATAGTAATCCTCTCCCACTTCCACTCTGGAATAATCATCCGCTGAAGTACACCACCCGGCCTCTGATGCTCGTACTTTACCTGCTGACAGTTAAGGCACCGAGCCACAAACCCCACTATATCCTCTTTCATCCTTCTCCACGAGTAGTGCTGCCTCAAATCCTGATACATCTTCGCAGCACCCAGATTGATAGAATACCGCGAGCTGTGGGCCTCCTCCAATATCATCTCCCGAAGCCCATCCACAGTGGGCATGCAAATCCGGCTCTGCATCCTCAATACGCCATTATCATCAATTGTCACATCCCTGGCATCATCATGCTGAACCCTTTCCTTAAGGACAAGTAAATGTGGATCACCATACTGGCGCTCTCTGATGTGATCATATAAGGAAGACCGAGAAACCACACAAGCCAACACCCGACTAGGCTCCAAAATATCTAGTCTCACCAACCGATTGGCCAAAGCCTGAACATCAGCTGTAAAGGGCCTCTCCCCTACTGGAATGTACGCCAAGCTCCCCATACTAATTGCCTTTCGGCTCAAAGCATCGGCCACTACATTGGCCTTCCCTGGGTGATATAGAATGGTAATATCATAGTCCTTAAGCAAATCTAGCCATCTCCGCTACCTCAGATTAAGGTCCTTCTGCTTGAACAGGTGCTGAAGACTGCAATGATCGGTGAATACCTCACAAGATACACCATACAAGTAGTGTCTCCAAATCTTCAAAGCATGAACTATAGAAGCCAACTCCAAATTATGTACAGGGTAGTTCTTCTCGTGGGGCTTCAACTGACGAGAAGCATAAGCAATAACTCTACCCTCCTACATGAATACACTTCTGATCCCAGCTCTCGATGCATCATAATATACGGTATAAGAACCTGCGGCTGAGGGTAAAACCAATACTAGAGCCGTGGTCAAGGCCGTCTTGAGCTTCTGATAGCTCTCCTCGCACTCATCCGACCATACAAATGGAGCACCCTTCAAAGTCAACTTGGTCAAGGGTGATGCAATAGAGGAAAATCCCTGGGCAAACCGGTGATAATAACCTGCCAACCCAAGGAAACTACGAATCTCTATGGTTGAGGTCGGTCTAGGCCAACACTGCACTACCTCTATCTTCTTCGGGTCGACCTGAATACCCTCGCTGGACACCACGTGCCCCAAGAAAGCTACTGAGCTGAGCCAAAACTTACACTTGGAGAACTTTGCATAAAGCTTCTCCTTCCTCAATCTCTCCAATACAACTTGCAAGTGCTGCGCGTGCTCCTCCTAGCTACGCGAGTACACCAGAATATTATCAATAAAAATGATAACAAATGAATCCAGATATGGCCAAAATACACTGTTCATCAGATGCATGAATGTTGTTGGGGCATTAGTCAGCCCAAAGGAATAACAAGAAACTCATAGTTCCCATATCTAGTCCTAAAAACAGTCTTTATAATATTTGAATCTTTGATCTTCAACTGGTGATAGCCTGAACGGAGATCAATCTTAGAGAATACCCTCGCCCCCTGAAGCTGGTCAAATAAATCATCAATACGAGGTAGGGGATACTTGTTCTTCACTGTTACTTTGTTCAATTGCCTGTAGTCAATGCACATTGTCATGGTGCCATCCTTCTTCTTTACAAATAGCACCGGTGCACCCCATGGTGACACACTCGGCCGAATGAACCCCTTGTCTAGGAGTTCTTGAAGCTGATCCTTCAGTTCTTTCAACTCCGCTGGTGCTATACGATATAGAGGAATGGAAATGGGCTGAGTGCCCGGCACCAGGTCAATACGAAAATCAATGTCCCTGTCCGGCGGCATGCCCGACAGTTCTGCAGGAAACACATCTGGAAACTCCCTCACAACTGGGATAGAATCAATACTAGGAGTCTCGGCTCCCACATCCCTCACAAATGCCTAATAGGAAAGGAAACCCTTCCCAACCATACGCTGGGCCTTTAAGAATGAAATCACCCTGCTAGGAACATAGTCAGTAACACCACGCCACTCCGGAGATAACCAGTCCATGCCCAAAATAACATCAAAATCTACCATGCTCAATAGCAATAAATCAACTCGGGTCTCCAGACCCCCAATAGTCACCAAACATGATTGATACACATGGTCTACAATAATAGTATCACCCACCGGTGTAGATACATGAACAGGTAAAGCAAGACACCCTCGGGTCGTACCCAAATGATGAGCAAAATATGAGGACACATAAGAATAGGTGGAACCGGGATCAAATAAGACTGAGGCATCCCTTTGGCAAACTGAAATAATACCTGTAATGACGGCATCTAAAGCAATCGCATCTGTCTTGCCCTGAAAAGCATAAAAGCGAGCCTGACCACCGCTCGATCGACCTGCGCCCCAGGGGCAACCCCTGGCTCCTGACCCTTACCCCTAGCTAGCAGGGCATGTGCTGAAGAAACTGGACCAGAAGACGAGGGATAACCCCTCTGCTGAGATAAGATAGAAGCTAGACGAGGACACTGCCTCCATATATGCCCAAACTCTCTACACTCATAACAACTCCCAGGTGCTGGCGAACGGGACTGAAGGGAACCCCACGCGCCGGAGTGACTGGCTGACGCACTTGGCCTAGGAGAACCCTGAACAGATGGAGCTCGAGATAAATACTGTGCTGGAAGAGCGATAAGAGATGGCTGACTCTGCTGAAAACCCTGATGGCCATGACCTGAAGATGCCCCACGATACTTGAAACGGGTCGACTGAGGAGGCCTGAAAGAACGACCTCTACCCTACTCGAACTGGCCCCTATACGGAGCACCACTGAAACTGCCAGAACCTCGAGGCCTCTTGGCCTCCCTCTCCTCTCTATCTTGACGGCGAGCCGTCTCAATATCACGAGCAATATCAACTGCATCCTCAAAGGAAATACCCAAAACTCTCTCTCGAGTCATCAGAACACGAAGGTGATAATTAAGTCCATTCACAAACCTCTTGATCCTCTCCCGATCAGTCGGAACTATCCAGGAGGCATGGTGAGCCAACTCAGAAAATCTCGCCTCATACTAGGTCACAGTTATATCTCCATATCAAAGCCACTCGAACTGCGTACACAGCTCCTCTCTCTAAGACTGTGGTACCCATTTCTTGAGAAAGAGAGTGGAGAACTCCTGCCAGGTCAAAGGTGCTGCACCTGCCGGCCTACGCCACTCATACGCCTCCCACCAAGTGAAGGCAGCCCCAGTCAACTGAAATGCGGTAAATGCTACACCACTCGATTCCAAAATCCCTGCCGTCTGAAGCATATGCTGACACTTGTCGAGAAAACCCTAGGCATCCTCACCCTGAGCACCGCTGAAAGAAGGAGGCTGGAGCCTACTAAACCTCTCAAGACGACACTGCTCATCGTCTGGCATAGCTGGAACCACGAAGTCCTGAACTGGTGCAACCGACTGAGCTGGAGCTGCTCCCGGTGTCTGCAATCCCTGCACTACCAGCTTAGGGGTGCGAGCAGCGGGGGTTTGATTGCCTCCCCCGGCCTGAGAAGTAGCTGCTGCAGTAGTGGCTGAAACTACCTGAGCCAGGCCAGTGCGAACTGATAATATCTGAGCCAAGGCCTCCTAAAGGCCCGGAATCACAATGGGTACCGCCGGTGCCTGAACAGGTGCTGCTGGAATGTCTGCAGCTGGAGCCTAATCCTGAGCCGGAGCAACTGGTGGAGCAACAGGTGCTGCTCTTGCGGCTTTACCTCTACCACGACCACGACCGCGTCCACATCCTCTAGTTCCCTCAGTGGGTGGTAGTGGTGGTCGTCCACCTTGTCCTGTAGCGCGAGTCCTCACCATCTGTCACGACCCCCGTTCTCCCTCCATGAACATGTCGTGATGGCACCTAGTTCCTACAACTAGGTAAGCCTAACCGTGCAGAACGATTTAACGTAAGTTGCGAAAATAGCTAATTAAGACTGAATAACTAAAAGAAATATGTATATAACTGCCACTCGGCATATACAACTCATAATAAGTGCGAAAGTCAAAATCTCAACCCAAAACTCGGAAACTCACGGGAACCATAAGCTAACAGAAACATAGCATGCTGCTCTAACTCCAGAATACCTAAACAACTGAGAGAAATGGATCAAACTGAATACTAAAGCTGGAACAGAATAGAGACTCCTGGTCTGCGGACGCGGCAGATATACCTCGAAGTCTCCGTGTATCTCTTCGCCTCATGGGTGTGTGCCTGAGTAGAGGTACCTGGATAATCTGCACACGAAAAACATGCGTAGGGAGGGCATGAATACACCACAACGATACTCAGTAAGCGCCAAGCCTAACCTCGATTGGGTAGTGACGAGGAAGGTTAGGGTCCTACTGAGACAAAATATAATAATAATAATAATAATAATTAACAGTATAAAATTTGACAGAAATAATGAGTACAACATTGAGATAAGGCAGGTCAACGAGGCAATAACAACTACAAGGAACAGAGTAAACATCGAGTAAGTACAACTCAATATCAATGATAACAATGAGGGTCTCCCAGGATACCGTCCTGTAGCCCTTTTCCTAATTGTCCAGTGGATCTCCCGGGATACCGTCCCGTAGTCCAACTCATGTACCAAATCGAAGGATCTCCCGGGATACCATCCCGTAGTCCAACCATCAATGTGCAGGGGGATCTATCGGGAATCTAACCCGCAGTCCCAAAGTAAAAGTGCAGGGGGATCTACCGGGAATCAAACCCATTGTCCCAAAGTAAATAGACAAGGGGAGGAGCTACCGGAATCCCACATCCATTGTCCCAATGTAAATGTGCAACCACAGCCAGAAACAAACCAAGGAATGAAGTACGAAAGGAAAACAACAGATAGAACTAGCCTAGCATGCTTCACATAGTGCAGTCAAAACAACTTAAGCAATTAGGCAGTCAAGTCAGCTAAACATGCTTTTCCTAACCTAGCACAAGTTATAATTTCAAGTAGAATAAAGCAAATAAGAAAGAAAAACTAAATTTTCATAACTTAAGTAAAAACCAAAATTTCATCAATCGGCTCAAGTACGCGCTCGTCACCTCATGTACAAGGCACTCAAATATCAAGTAATAATCCTAAGGGGAAAGGTCCCCCACACAAGGTTAGAAAAGCCACTTACCTCGAACCGGCTCAATAATCAACTAGGAACCACGCCTTTGCCACGAGTATCCGACTCCAAATGGCCCAAATCTATTCAATTCAATTACATGTCGTAAATAATATTTCAAACAACTGCTTCCACTATTAAATTTAAAGCTAGAGCGCGAAAATAGGTAAAATGACCAAAACGCCCCTCAAACCAACGTCTCAGAATAGAATAATTTTTACATTTTCAGAATCCTCGTTCTCTCACGAGTCTAATCATATAAAAATCTCCCAAATCGGAGGTCAAATGCTCACTCAAAACCCAATAGTTTGGTCTAAGAAGTTTTACCCAATTTCTTCCAATTTTGATCCCAAATTCGAATTTTAATGATGGATTTAACTACAAAATGATGAAATATAGCTAGGAGGGATCAAAGAAACATTACCCAAGGGTCTTCTCTTCAAAAACCTCTGAAAATCACCCCTCCCTGAGCTAAATTCGATTTTTCTAACTTATGAAATCAAACCCTTAAATTTTCTATATCAGAACAGGCATTTCCGCTTTTGCGGACAAGGGACCACTTCTGTGGTCTCGCCTATGCGAGAAAAAGAGTCGCTTCTGTGACTTTCACTAAAGAGTCAATGTCCGCTTCTGCTGACCATTAACCGCTTATGCGGTTCAGCTTATGCGGAGTTCTAGCCGCTTCTGCGATTTCCTTTAAAATCCCAGCTTCCGCTTCTGCGGTTCCCATCTCGCAGAAGCGGATCCGCTTCTGCGGAATTCCCACTGCTTCTGCGGGATCCTGGAGGATGACCAAAAGTCTCTTCTGCGAAGTCAAGGCCGCTTCTGCGGTTCCCAAGTCGCAAAAGCGAAAATACCAGAAGAGAGAAAGATAAGCTGCTGCAACACTTCGCAAATTCTTCCGTTTACCACCTGAAATCATCCCGAGGCTCCCGGGACCTCAACCAAAAGCACAAATAACACTTAATACCTCATTCAAACTTGTACCAATCCTTAAACCACCTAAAACAATGCTAAAAACTCGAATTACACAAGGATTTGAGCCTAAGAACTTCAATTTTTATCCAAACACGCTTTCGATCAAAAATCTATTCAAAACACGTCAGAATGACCTGAAATTTTTCACACACATCCCAAATTACATGACGGAGTTACTGCAACTTCCGGAATTCCATTACGACCCTCGGATCAAAAACTCACTATCGGACCAAAAACTTTAAAAATACAAACTTCAGCATTTCAAGCCTAAATGAGCTACGGCTACGGGCTTCCAAAATACATTCCGAATACGCTTCCAACCCCGAATCACCTAACGGAGCTAACGGAACTATCAGATTTCCATTCTGAGGTCGTCTTCAAACTGTTCCGATTACGGACCATTTTTCAACTCTTAAGCTCTCATTTAGGGACTAAGTGTCCCAAAACACTCCGAATCCAAACACCGAACGTCCCAGCAAACTGATATAGCAAAAATGAACTTAGGGGAAGCTGTTAATGGGGAATCCGGGAGTAAATTCCAAAAATGACTGGCCGGGTCGTTACACCATCTGCGAGAGAATAGAACACATAAGTTTAGTTCTCGGATCAACAAAGTTGCACGACTAAAATTTCAAGAATATGAAGTTTTTTCCTAAAGGTTCTGCAGCCTCTCGAGGATAAATACAGACGTCTCCGTACCGATTCGCGAGACTCTACTAAACCTGCTCATGACTCGTGAGACCTATGTAACCTAGGCTATGATATCAACTTGTCACGACCCAATTCCTAAATCCGATCGTGATGGCGCCTCTCGTGAAGACAAGGCCAGTCAACAGAATATCAACACCTCTTTAATAGTTACTTAGCATGAATAAGTCTAGAACATTTATAATATTATCATAAATATGGAAGAAAAGTGATAAAACAGGGAACCATCCCGACACAGCCCAAAATCGGGTGTCACAAGTCTCGAGCTTCTACAAAGTTTACTAGAATTCTATAAAGTATGGAACTAGGAACAAAGTCTGAAGATAATGTAAATAACAGAAGATAAGGGAGAAAAAGGGGGTTGTGGACGTCGACAACTACCTCGTCACTCCTAGTCCGCCTGGTCTGGAAGGAATTAGTGCTCAGGGACGAACTCTACTATGCCTGTATCTGCACACACGGTGCAGGGAGTAATGTGAGTACTCCGGCCCAGTGAGTAATAAAAATAAATAACGGATGAAAGCATAAAATCTCATGAAGGCACAACTAATGCTATCTCAAGCAGTAAAAAAAAAAGTTAAACAGTGAAACAGTAAAGTATCAAATAATTTCTCTTTTAAAACAGTTAAAGGCAAATATTTTCAACAAGTAGGCAATAATCAGAAACCTGCCCCTCGGGCTCAACATCAAGCTCTCAGTACAGTATCAGCCCCGCGGGCTCAGTATCAGTCACACAGTACAACATCAGCCCCTCGGGCTCACTCTCAAATCACATGGGTACCTGCACTCATTGTGGGGGGTGCAGACTTCGGAGGGGCTCCTACAGCCCAAGCTCTATATCATCATAAGGCCTGAAAGCCTGTACATATCAACATGAGGCCTGAAAGCCTTATCACATTACATTCGAGGAATGAAAGCCTCCTCACATATCACTCGAGGCCTGAAAGCCTCCTCACATATGGCCCTCGGCCTCAATCAGTCCAAAAAAAATAATCATAAGCCCCTTGGACATTAGTAAAACAAAAGGCTCAGCTCAAACACTAGTTCAAATATCATTTAAATCTTAAAGTTGAGTAAAAATATAGCTGAGTTCATGAAACAGTGTAATTCAATTGGACTGAGTTCAAATAATATTTCAAATAGTGAGGAAATAGTGATGATAGCTCACAAAGGATTTCAAACAGTCGGCAATAAGCCCCAAGTATGGCAATAGACCCAAGTCATAGTGAAAAACAACAAATCATAGTCAAATACGCGGTAAAGTATCAACCGGGCTGGACCAAGTCACAATCCCCAATAGTAAATGACCACGCGCTCGTCATTGAATGCGTGTCTCATCTCAACATAGCACTACATTATGCAAATCCGTGGTTTCAAACCCTCAGGGCATCATTTAAAATCATTACTCACCTCTAGCCGGCCAAAAGTCTAGCTCGCTGTTCCCTTTCCTCTCGAATCGACCTCCTCGCGCGTAGAATCTGGCCAAAACCACAACGAATATGTTACAATAGACTAAGGGAACATAACCCAATCAAAAGGACTCAAAAAACATCAAAATTCACGAAATTAGTAAAACCCGAGCCCCGAGCCCACTTCTCGAAAGTCAGAAAATTTAACATCATCAGATTTCTTATCTCGCCACGAGTCTACACATATAAAAATCACCAGGATCGGAGTCTAATTGGCCCCTCAAATCCCCATTTTTCTTTCTCTTAAGTTCAAGCCCTTACCTCCATTTTTTATCTTTAATTCCTTGATTTTTCACCCTTAATTCATGTAATAACACATTAGATTTACGTTTTATGCTCAGAATTCCTTACCTCAATGAAGTCCCTTGATTCCCTCTCCAAAATCGCACAATAACCTTCAAGTCCGAAGTGAAAATGTTAAGTTCTTTCAAAAATTCGCGAAGATGGAATTAAATATCTCTGACCAGACCTTTCCGCTTCTGCGGAATTTACTAACTCACCCTGGACCGCTTCTGCGGTCCAGTACCGCTTCTGCAGTCCAGTACCGCTTCTGCGGTGACCGCATCTGCGAGCCACCGACCGCTTCTGCGGAAGTCACCTCACCACTCAAAACCACACCTGCGACTCCCCTTCCGCATCTGCAAAACTGCATCTGCGGCCCCTTTTCCGCAGATGCGGAAATACCAAATACCAGACATATCAGCAATCACACAAGTCCAAAATTCACCCCGTTGGCCATCCGAAATCACCCCGAGGACCCCGGGACCTCAACTAAAAGTTCCAACCCATTCTAAAACATCATTCAAACCTGATCAAATCATCAAAACACCACAACCAACACCAAAACTATCGAGTTACATCGGATTCAAGCCTAAATTCTTCTAAAACTTCCAAAATACGGATTTGATCAAAAACCCAAACAAAACACTTCCGAATCAACTGAATTTTTTCACACACATCCCAAATCACCTGACGAAGGTACTGCAACTCTCGAAATTCCATTCCGACCCTTGGATCAAAATCTCACCTATCAGCCAGAGATCGCCAGAATACTAACTTCGCCAATTCGAGCCTATTTCTACACCGGACCTCCAAAATCAATTCCGATCACACTCCTAAGTCACAAATCATCCCCCGAAGCTAACCGAATCACCAAAAATCATATCCGAGCCCTCTAACTCCATAGTCAACATCCGGTTGACTTTTTCAAAACAAGCCTTCCTTAAAGAGACTAAGTGTCTCATTTCCATCCAAAACCAATCCAAATCGACTCATTCACCCGAGGCTCTTATAATAAGACATAAGGAAGCAGAAAATAGGGAAAACGAGGCGGTAACTCACGTGACGACGGGCCGGGTCGTCACAAGGGCGATCGTATACATGCTTCTATTGGCAAGTGAGTTTTGCATCTTTTCAAAACACAAGTTAATGAGCTTGGATTATATCTTATGGTGTACTTTATTGTTTGCAAAACAAGGAGAGGTTCAACACCACAAAACATTGATTGATGCTGACGTTTACTCAACGTACAACAGTGATTGAAACAATTGATTCACTTTTTCCAATGAATATCTTTGATATGCGACCATATCATCAATTGATAAATAAAGTTAATGTGAACGAGAGTGAATTATTCGGTAATAATAACTTTTACCTTTATAATCTAATTATTAACTTTAATGCTATTAATTTTAACATATTTTTTTTCTTTAGATGTGATCGAGAAATTATCAATTTTAGTGAGGTACACACGCAAAAATAAGGTGGAATTTTTAGGAAGTTTATGGATATCGAACTAGAAGATGATGAGTAAGAATAAATAGGCATCTATGGATTAATGATAGATTTGATAATTACATATGCTAAAAATTATATACTATTTCTATTTGACAGGAGGAACAAGTTATCTGCTATATTCTGGGGCAAATTTATTGATGAAGTTATACCTCACCTGTTAAATTCTAAGAACCAACCTATTATTGTTGTTATGCAGCTCATAAAAGCCCATAAATTTCAAGGTAAAATGTAACTATTCAATTTGACATTACTTTGTGAAAGTTATTCATTACATCTTACACGTACTTTTTTTTTGTAGATCATATTCTGTGCTCAATACTTGGAATGCATCAAAGTTGTAGATTAATCCTACTTTTCCTCATTTGACGAGTTTAAAACACGGTTAATATATTTTTTTTCCCTATATCTACACTCATATCTATTTTTTCAAGTATAGTTCTAACTGTTTTACTCATTTATAAATATAGATTACTTTCTGTTCGGTATAGTTACTCTGAGAGGCTGACTCAAACCATCTCTCAACAAAGTTACTCTATTTCGAATGAGTTAGAGAAGGGCATTACTGAAGTTAAAATAATTTTCCAATTAGTGGAGTCCATGCAAGTGAGTTAACTCTTTTTATCTTCTTTCTTTGAAATTTTGAAAGACCATCTTTTCTATTTGTTTTCTTCTCATCTTTCAGCCTTTGGTTCTCCTATTTTATGGCATTAAAATGTGATTAAACATTTAGAATATGATAAGTTTTTATATGACAGTTACTCCATTTACATAAATATGTAGAGTTTAACTAATGTAATTTGGTATAATATTGGATGGAGAACATGGCAACTCTGTTTATTCATTGAAATCGTTGGGGCTGATGCTTTTTCTTTGCTTATATGAATTCACAAAAGGAAAATATAGTAAGAACTCTTATCATATCAATAATCAACTGCAAACTTAATATGTTACAAACATAACACTATCTTTAAACACGAAATCTTATAGTTATGCAAATTCATTTATCTTTAATCTCTGTAATAACGAAGTTGTATGTAAGATATGTTTTACCACAAATCATATTTTATATGTTCACCTCTCAGATGACATATTGGTTACTAATGGATGACAACTATAATTTTTCTAATATAAAGTATGCATAATTTATATCATTCATGATTTGCACATATACACTCTCTCTCAACCTCACGATTTAAAGTATTATCATTTTATTAAATAGGAAGGTCCCTGTTGGATTGTCTAGTATTGAAAATTTAGAACTTGGAAAAGGATGGTCGTATGTCAGCTGCAAGAAGTGTCAAAAGAAGATGGATAAACTAGGAAAAATTTATCAATGCCCAAACCCCAAATGTAAAAATGAAGATTACTCATCAGTTATTAGGTAAAAGCAGCAACTCTATTTCCTTAATCCATCAAAAACGTACATTTAGATCTCAAATCAAGTGTGCATTTAGGTACAAGCTTCAGGTTAGGGTAATGGATACTACTGGATATATTTCCCTATTACTCTGGGACCGCGAAGCCATGTTTCTCATAGGCAAATCTACAAAAGAATTGAAGGAAGGATTTCTTGAGGTATATCAACTAATTAAATTCATATTTTTTATTTGAAAAATTCTAATGCAAAATTTTATTCTAGAATACTGGCGCTGTTGATAAGTATCCCTATCCAGTAGAGCTGAACAATGTTCTCCAAAGAAAATTTATGTTTAAGGTTATTATCAAGAGCTCGAACATTCAACTACAACATGAAGTTTATAGTGTTGTTAAGCTTACGGATGAGGAACAACTGATAAAGAAATATAGTCCTGATCCACCTTCAGATGACTTAACTGCATGTCATATTTGCTCACAAACTTTATAATATATTTAAATTGCAAATTCCTTTTAAATTGCATAATTTGAATCATAATTTCAAATATTTATTTATTATTTTGTGATAGGACTCTGACTTCAATAATAATAAAATCTTTGATGGAAAGAAGAAATGCATGGTAAATACATCACTCACTTTTAATTGGTCCTTTAAGATGACACAGACTTGTATATCTGGAAGGATATATTTCTGAATAAAATTTTAGATCTGGAGATTTTTTTATAACTTTAAAAGTTGTGAATGTTCACTTTGTCTATTCTATAGGAAGCTGCAAACTCATTATTAATATTTTTTTACATTATTGATTCTTCTAAATAAATTTTTTCCAGGTATAAATTAATAAAGCTATAGGAACTGTAAGGTCATTAATTATTTTCACAAATTTTTGTATTTTATATATGCAGGATTCTACTGAAGAGAACGAGCTAATCGATATTGCAAATACACCTGCCAAGATAAGTTTAACTAACGCCGCAACAGTGGTTGAAGAATATCCGAATACACAGTTGTCAGGAAATAAGATCAAGAGAGTATTTAAGAAGAAGAAAATAGCATAAACAATGTATTTGAAAATGTTTGTAAATGTAACACTTGGAGAAACCAAGAACTGTCTGATTAGTCTTATTAGTAGTTTTATTAGTTATGAACAATGTATTCTAATCATTTCAAGTTATTTATGCTATTTCACTTTTCTATTTTACTTAGTTTAAAAATTTTATACTTATGGACAAGATATTTGAAACTTTTCGTGGTTCTTTCTGGTAGTAAAATTTTCCTATTCAACTGCGTATATTATTTCTGGATGTACATTAACATTTTATCTAATTTTAAAATGTCAGCCTATAAATAGTATTGAATCATAATGTAGTAGATCATGCTACTTTCAATTGAATTTTCAGGGCCTGGAGAATTGGGTTATTTCAATGGGACTCATCTTATGGATGCATAGAGGAATATTAGAAGAACTCTCTGTATTTTCTTTTTATAGATGGATTATAGTGATGACACTCAAGTTGTATTTTAATCTTTTATTCTTGACAGTGTATATTTCTAAAACAGAGAAGCTGAGACTATTTGGGGTCACTCCTTATCAAATGTTTCTTTTGGCTGAGATTTGAGAGGCTACTTAATACTTTGATATGTCAAGTTCAATCTGTACAGGTTCCACTGGACAGGTCTGCATTTACAAAAATCATTATCACCTGCTTATCATGATCATTACAGTGAACAAGAATAGCCTGTTGCTCAGGGACTTGAAAAGCTTAGTTCTTTGGTGGATATTTATTTGGGGCTTAAATGCATGTGTTTAATTAGTGGAGATATAAGGATTAAAGTTTAACATTACAAAGGAAGACTAAAGAAAAAAAATGCAAATAATTGAAACGTAAGGAAAAGAAGAGAAAATGTTAAATGCAGAATTTAGGCAGCAAATTTGTAAATGAAGCAGCGAAGCGAGGGTCACTTTGCGAGACCGGGGCCAGAGCATAAGAGACCAGAAAAGTATTGGACAGCGAAGTGAGGGTCACTTCGCGAGACCGGGACCGGAGCAGAAGAGAACAAAAAAGTCCTGAACAACGAAGCGAGGATCACTAGCGAGACCGGGACCAGAGCACAAAAGTTTAGCTTCTCACATTAAAGATAAGTTAAAGGAATATAATATTTTCCTAATGTTGGACTATATTTTTCCGCAATGTATTTTCTCACATGAAAAATCATATGTTGCATGGTCTAGAGGGATATCATTTTCGATAAAAAGAGTTTTTGGTCGTAACGAAGCAACCAAAGTGTTAGAAAGGAACATAAAAAAAAAACTATCTACATACAAGTCTTAGGTAAGATATTAAATTTAAGCATTTAAATGATTATTGTATTTTTTACCCCTTTATAATAATTTTGTCTTCGCATGTGCATGCGAGTGTGTATATATATATCCTTTCTAGCAAATTATCTCATACTTCTCTTATTATTGACGAAACCACAAATTTACTGTTCACCTTTTTATTATGAGTTTAAAATTACCCTTAGGTTGGTATCCTGTTAGGGATCAAGGCAACAACAAAATCTTTTCGTGACAGTGAAAGGGGCTAATATTTGACCAAGAGTCTAAAAAGAAGAACAAAATTGCTCAATTTCAAATAATATATAAATAAATTAGACTATTGTCCCATGTTTAAAAGTAATTATTTTGAAAAAACTACGGCAAACACCTATTAGCAGAACTAAATATTAAGGTATATCGGATAAAGCAAAAGAAACCCAATTTTTTAAAATACACTATTGCTTTCTCCTCAAAATCAATTGACAGATCTAATCCTATTTACGGTGTGTTCTAAACCATTAAAACATACCAAAACTGAACTTCAATATTATCGTATCTGGAAAAAGAAAATAATGGAATTTATATTAAAATATAGAATTACTTTAAAAAAATACGTTGAATTACAAATACACCATTTAAAGCGAAAAAGAGGCGCAGTATATGTCCTGTATCGTCAACTGCATTCAACACACGCCTTTACAACTTCTCACACCTAAGTTAGTTTCTACTCAATTTGACATGGAAGAAGAGAAGAAGCTCGCAAAAAAAAAATAGGATGAACATACGCAAGCAGAAACGGCTGAAATTATCACGACCCAACCCCGATCGTGATGGCACCGAACACATTGCTAGGCAAGCCCGACCTTTAGACCAACATTCCCCACATGAACGGATTCATAGATGCAAGCACATATAATAATTTCTAAGCTGTTTCATCAAAATCTAGAAAATCACGGAAAGTTAACAAGATACTGCAACATAACTCCCAAATAGGACCCGATGTCACGAATATGAGTCTCTAATACAGAATATCCACCTAATAGAGTCTGTCTAGGAAAAATACGGAAATAGAGAATAAAGATAGGAAGGAGAGATGTAGGCTGCGAACGCCATGCAGCTACCTCAGTGCTCCCCAATACTGCTACTCCCGCTAAAACAAGTCCTCACTCAGCCTGTGGGGTACCTAAATCTGCACGCAAGGTGCAAGGAGTAATGTGAGTACTCCGACCTAGTGAGTAATAAACATAAATAATGGCTGAAGATAATAAATTATGGAATAATACAGGGTAAACTATAACTGGCAGTACCAAACCTTTAACAGTAAAACAACAAGTCAATGGAGTGATAGTACAGAAAGAACCATGACAGGTAAAACAGGTAAGTAATAATGCATGAATGCAGTGTAATGCATATGCTGGTACACTCAGGTACCCACTGCGCCGTGCAGCCCAAGACATCCATATATTTATCGTCGACGGCGCTCACTGAGGGTGTGTACAGACTTCGGAGGGGCTTCTACAGTCCAAGCGCAAATAATCAAGCCATCTCGTGGCACCAGCCAGGCCCTCGGCTTCAATATCAATATAACACTACTGCGGCGCGCAGCCCGAGCCATCCATATATCCAGAAATCACTAACCCCTCGAGCATTTTTAAAACACTAATTCACAACCCAAAATACCATTTAGAAATATCATTTAAGTTTTCAAATCTTAGAAAGGGGGCTGAATTTGCAAAATAGTATTTAAAACCTTGGACTGAGGTAAAATAATATGCAAAGTATGCGAAAACAGTGATATCAATCCCTGAAGGATTTAAATAATCGGCACGAAGCCCAAATATAACAATCAAATCCAAGTAACGGTGATTTCCAACAAGTTCTAGTAGAAAAATACAGTAAAATATCACCCGGGACGGACCAAGTCACAATCCCCAATAACAAATGATCCCGCACTCATCATAGAGTGCATGCCTCACCTCAATATAGCGTTACTATGTGAAATTTTGGGGTTTCAAACCCTCAGATCATCATTTACACCTATTACTCACCTCAAGCCGGCTTAAAGTCTAGCTCGCTATGCCTTTTCCTCTCGAATCGACTTCCTCGCACGTCGAATCTGATCAAAACCACAAGGAATACATTACAATAGGCTAAGGAAACATAACCCAATCGAAAAGACTCGAAAAACATTGAAAATCACGAAGTTGGCAAAACCCGAGCCCCGGTCCCACTTCTCGAAAAATTACAAAATTTATACCACCGGATTCCTCGTCTCGCCACGAGTCCATACATATCAAATTTACAAAAATCGGAGTCCATTTGGCTCTTCAAATTCTATTTTTAAATTACCAAT
Source organism: Nicotiana glauca (assembly GCA_026770625.1). NCBI lineage: Eukaryota > Viridiplantae > Streptophyta > Magnoliopsida > Solanales > Solanaceae > Nicotiana > Nicotiana glauca. The sequence continues at coordinate 32,061 of MU741802.1, forward strand.
TCTCAAGCCCTAGCTTTACCCCCTTTTGACGAATTTCCACCAATTCCCATGTTAAATTTATCATAATTTCGTATATTTAGGGCAAGGGACTCACCTGTCAAAACTCTCTTTAATTCTCGCCAAAAGCTCTCAAGGTCGCTCAACAGTGGTGGAAAATATCCCAAGCTCGCGGATGAAAATGTTATTTTAAAACCCTTCTGCCCAGGCCGACTTTCGCTTCTGCGGTCCCGCTTCCGCTTATGCTGGACCTCTCCTGTGGCCTTATTACCTCTTCTGCGGTGCCTCAGCAAAAATACAAAAATCGCTTCTGCGGCTCCTTCTCCGCATTAGCGGTACCGCTTATGCGGTTCTTACCTCCGCTTCTGCGGAACCTGCCCCCAGACCCCTTCACCGCTTCTGAGGTCAACTCCTTCACTTAAGCACCTCCGCTTCTGCGGTCCAAGACTCGCAGAAGCGAAAGTATCAGTTGCAGCAGGCTTCAGCTATATGAAATCCCCAAAACTCCCCGTTTAACCATCCGAACTCACCCCGAGGCCCCCGGGACCTCAACCAAAAGCACCAACACATCCTAAAACTTCATTCAAACTTGTTCCAATATTCAAAACACATCAAACAACACTAAAACCATTAAATCACATCGGATTCAAGCCCAAGTTTCTTAAAAATTTTCGAAATACGCATTCAATCAAAAACTCGACCAAAACACATCCGAATGACCTGAAATTTTGCACACACATCCAAAATCACCTAACGAATCTATAGAAACTCTTGGAATTCTATTCCGACCCTTGGATCAAAATCTCACCTACCAACCGAAATTCGACAAAATACTAACTTCGCCAATTCAAGCCTAATTCTACATCGGACCTCCAAAATCAATTCCGATCGCACTCCTAAGTCACAAATCATCTCCCGAAGCTAACCGAATCTTCGAAAATCACATCCAAGCCCTCTAACTAAATAGTCAACATCCGATTGATTTTTTCAAAATAAGCTTTCCTTAAAGAGACTAAGTGTCTCATTTTCTACCAAAACCAACCCAATTCAGCTCTAACTCACCAAATGCCGATAATGAAATACGAAGAAGCATAAAATGGGGGAACATGGCAGTAATACATGAGACGACGGGTCGGTTCATCACATAAATATTGTTCGAATAATAATGGTATGAACTTTTATCCACTATTTTGCATATTTGCCGGCTGCTGCTTACAGACTCTTTGTTCACTGTTTTCAAATACTACATATTTCTCAATTCCTCTTCTGTTATCTCTGATTTTCCTTGGGCTAATTACCACACGTAATTCTTTAAAATTCTTGTGGCTATTGGATGTCCCAAAAGCTATGTCAATGTCCACCATACACTTGCATAAGTTATAAGTTAAGTAAATTTTTATGTGTTTTTTTGAAAAAATTAATCGTCATGTACATTGCAGAAGTGATATATGTTGTGGTGTTTAAATTAAATTAACTGAACTACTAATTTTAGAGATGTGGTGACTTAAAGTTGTTGACTATGTTTTTCTTAATTACTGATCTATATCTCTTTCATCTCAAAATCGGAAAACACAAAAAATATTAGGTGGTAGTTTAATTTAATGGAAGAGTCATGAGGCTCGCTGATTTTAATGAGGACATTTCTATTATGTAGATACAAAAGAAACTTAGCTAGAGTAATTAGAAAGCGATTGAAATTCATCTTATGATAAAATATTTACAATGTAACTAAAAGCGCAAATAATCTCCTGTGATCTAATGTAATGTAGACGAGTCGAGTAATAGGCGATTATATTAGAATTATATTTGTGTCGAAAGCTCAGGTTCAAATCTTATCAAATGTCCTATTTTTCCAGGGGGAAATATGGCACAAGTATTGAATTCCCGACATTCTATTTTTTTTGCAGGCTAGAAAAAAGTGAGACACCTTCACGCGTGTGTAATGATATCTGAATCATTTTGAAATCTTTAAGTTCTGCCTTTGTATTATTAATCGTTCGTGCTAATAGTTGATTTGTGTTTGTACCTGCCTGCTTATTCTACCCAAAATTTCTGATTAAATCCTTAAGTTTCTTAATCATACATTGATTTATACTTTGCAGCAACTACGCTTTGCAACATCACAAAGTTCTTGATCTTTTGAACAAACTAATCGTCATTTTGTCGTTAGTGTTTGGGATGTAATCGCTATTCATAAAAGATAAGAGCTCTAAAAATGAAAACTATAAATAATGGGAATACAAATAGGTGTGCTAAGCTAGGATACAAGTTCCTTTTATGGTTTGGTCAACAGTGAAATTACTAAAATACATCAAATTAGTATCGTCTTATAATGAATATTTTTGCAGAGTATTAGGAATTCAAGATAATCTGGAGATTAGTTCATGAGATGATTGAGAAAATAAAGCCTACAACTGCAACGATATTTAATTTAATTTGTGGATATGTACTTGTGTAGAGAAAGGGTTGGCTAGAAAATTAGTAGATATGTTTATAAAATCAAATTTATTCAATTATAGATTTTAGGCATTCATTTACTGTAAATTTACAGTCCCTTATGGGTGTCATCAATGGCTGTATTAGTCAATGTTGGTTTAATGTCATCTTGCTGATATTTTATTCCACTTCTTTTAGTTAGCTGATTTGTATGTTTTATGGTTTATAGACTTTATTTATCCTGCTACTATCAGAGGGGATGCTTTTGGAAAAAAAAGGCAACACAACCTTTAACAGACATAACAAATCGGCAACATTTCACACGATTACATTATACACTTTAGAGAGTTGTGCACATGCTTCATCGTCTCAATCTCAAGCACGATATCCAAATTTATCTCAAGAGAAACATTTGCAATTTGGTTTGTCAACTTCAAATGTGCAGAGAAATTATCTTTCACCAGATTTAAATGAGCTACCCCTACTGCAAGGTTCTTATTATAAATAAAATTATTAATATAACATGAATCGTTTATATATACTAACGGTATTTTATTATAACTTATAATTAGAACTTAAGGATGTCAATATTGATGGTGATGTACCAGGTATGTTTTAAATCAATAAATTTTTTAGCTATTAAATTACACAAATAAACTACATTTATACTAATATTCAAAATAATGGTAGTTTGATTAAATACTTAACGTAATAATACGTGAAAACAATCGCATAAAATAATGATGCAACTGAAGATGAAAACGAGTATGAAGGTATGTCTATCTCAACACAAATAATGATTCATTTATGTCCGCCTTTTCAATTTATATGTCTAACTTAATATGATTTTAATACTATTTAGAGCCTGATGTTGGATATGCAATTATTGATAATGAAGGTATGCATATTTATTATTTCTATATGTATATACAATAAGTAGGCTTACCATAACAGAACACCTTGACATTAATCTTACATTTGCTTCTTTTATTCATAGAGTACTAGGATATAGGCGATCCTACATATGAATGTAAACATTGTGGTGCTTACTTCTGGTACGAAGAAAGAATCAACAAGAAAATCAAAGCTAAAAAACAAAAGTTCTCTTTGTATTGTAATCATGGAAAGATACACCTACCAAAGCCAAAAGAACCTCCCACAATTTTAAAACACTTATTATTCGAATCAGGAAACAAGAAAATCTACTTTTACCATACTTTAATAGTATCTTCAATATATGAATAAATATTGATTCACAAATAAATACTTTTATCTAGGTCCAAAAAGTAACCTTTTTAGAGATAATATTAGAAGTTATAACTCAATGTTTTCTTTTACCTCAATGGGAGGAAAAGTTGATGCTTCTGTCAACCAAACAAAGGGTCCAAGAACATTCAAATTATCTGGACAAAACTATCATCAAATCGGGAGTTTGTTGCCCCCCGAAGGATCCACCCCCAAGTTTGCACAATTATATATATACGACACAAAAAACGAAGTTCAGAATAGAATTCATGCACTGGGGTTAGTATTCAATTATTCCAAATTTATATATATGCATGAATAATCTAACAAAAACAAACTTAGATCAATTTTATAAAACCTATTTTTATGCAGTCGTGGTGAAAGAAATAACCAACTTCATGCTGAAATTGTTCAAGATCTGAAACAAATGCTTGATGAGCAGAATGTTTTGACAAAGTCATTTAGAATGGTCAGAGACAAATTTCAGGAAGATACTCACTCCAATTTTAGACTCAGATTGATAGGCAAACGGAACTATGATGGAAGAAGATACAACTTACCAACAATTTTAGAGGTTGCTGCTTTGGTAGTTGGAGATTTTGATGTATTTAGAGGTGACCGAGACATCATCGTTGAAACCCAATTTGGACATCTACAAAGGATAAATGAGTTGAATGCTTCCTATTTAGGTCTTCAGTATCTTTTATTGTTTCCTTTTGGTGAAGATGGTTATAGGGAAGACATTCCTTTAAATGAAAATGACGAATCAAGTGGAGGAAGGCATTTTGTTAGCATGCGTGAATATTTCGCATACGAAATTCAAGAAAGGAATGGCGAAGAACCTACAATTGTGAACTCAAGAAGATTATTTCAATAATTCTTGGTCGATGGATTTACAATGGTTGAATCGTCTAGGTTGAAGTATATCAGAACTCATCAAAAACAATTGTGAGCTCATATGTATAAAGGATTAGAAGATGTAGTTTTACATGCAGAGATAAATCCTTCTTCTCAAGGTAAAAGGATAATTTTTACGACCCAGATTTTCTACCCTCGGGAGTCGTGATGGCGCCTACTAATGGGAGCTAGGCAAGCCATATTTAATTATTTTTTCATTAAATACATAATCCCTCTTTTACAATTATCGGCAATAATATAAAAGTAACAAAATTAAATAATAAGCGGAAGTCTTAAATTATAGAAAACGGAATAGAAATATGGAAAATTCAACATCAGCCTCTACCCAAGATTGGTGTCACAGCACTCACGAACTACTAAGAGTACTAAATACAAAGTCTGAAAGAAAATATAGTTGTTGTCTCGAGTACAATGAGATAACAGACTAAGGTAAATGATAGAAGAGACGCCGGGCCTGCGGACGCCTGTAAGGCTACCTCGGTGTCTCGCTGGACTGAAGGCCTGCTCCCACACTACTGCTGCTGCTGTCCGAAACCTGGATCTGTGCAAAATAGCACAGAGTGTAGCATCAGCACAATCAACCCCATGTGCTGGTAAGTGCCTAGCCTAACCTCGACGAAGTAGTGACGAGGATAGACCGGACTACCACGTAAACCTGTGCAATTTCATATATATATATATATATATATAGCGGAATTGAAATACAAAGACAGATAAACAGTATGGGAAGGGGAGCATGCTGTAGGGAACAATAATTTCCAAATAAGAGTCATCCAGTAATGAAGGAAATTACACAACTCAATCATAAGTAATGAAAACAGAAATCAACAAGTGCACAACATCATCATTCGTGCTTTTACTCTCGTTCTCACCAAGCAATAACATGTGTACGACATCACCCTTCGTGCTTTTACTCTCGTTCCTCACATATAATCAATAGAATCGTCATGGAATGGTACATCGTGCGGCACGACATCACCCTTCGTGCTTTAATACTCTTTTCTCACAATAAGTAAAAAATGCACGACATCACCCTTTGTGCTTTACACTCTTTCCATTAAATAAACAGACAATGCATGGCATCGCCCTTCGTGCTTTATCACTCTTCCTCACCCAAACAACATTCACAAATAAGGGGCAAGGAGGTAAACAAATAATAATGGAAATCCCAGCAAGGGAATGCAATTAAACAGTTAAATCCTGGCAAGGGAACAATATCAATAAGTTTCCATATCCCGGCAAGGGAGAAAATCAACAAAACAACAAAACTTCCCGGCAAGGGAATAAACCAATAACTCTTTCTCTTTCTTTCATTTTCATCTCATAGTTCACATTATCACTTGAGCCAATGCTCCAAAGCTTTACTTATCTCATATATCTTCACAATTTGTATTTCAACTTGAGCCAACGCTCCACAAAGTTTAAAGATCACAATTCCTTTCACATACTCTTTACAACACATAGAAGTCATCAATTAAGCATGGAAGTTATGACAAAAAACAAAACATTTACAAAATAAGGACTCACGGTCATGCTAAACACCAATGTATAGATACTCGTCACCCTGCCTATACATCGTACTCGAAAATTAGCAAGTACAAATTAAGACTCGACTCTTATTCCCTCAAGCTAAGCTTAGACCAAACACTTACCTCAACTTCCACGACCAAATCAATCCACAACAATTGCTTTTCCTCTCGAATTCCGCTCCAACTCAATCAAATCTATACAATAATGGCTTCATAATATCAATATATTCTAAACAAATCAAACCCAATGCCTAATTATAGATTTCCAATCTTTCTTCCCAAAACCCCATAAATCGACCCCGAGCCCGCTTGGTCAAAATACGAGGTTCGGACAAAATTAATATCCCCCATTCACCCATGAGCCCGAATATGTAATTTGTTTTCAAATCCGACCCCAAAACGAGATCTAAATCAAGAAAAAGTAGAAAGCCCTAACTCTATCCATTTTCCCCAATTTCTACCCTAAATTACATGTTTTAGGCTTAGGAATTCAATAGATATTGATGGAAAATGAAGAAAACAAGTTGAAATTTACTAACCCAAGAAGTTTTGGTGAAAGAGAGCTTCAATGGGTGCCTAAGGACCTTGGAGAGGAAGGAGTTCGTGAGTGTTTATGAAAATCCCGTAACTACACTGTTCTGGAAATTAAAAATATAACTGGGCAAAATTTCTCTATGCGATCGCAGAGAGAGTTAGGCGATCTCATAGGGAAAGGGAAGTTTGACCATTGCGATTGAGGAGGGGTGTTGCAAACGCGTAGAAGAAAACGGGTGTCATTCCCAGGTTAGGTGTAATGAACTGCGATCGCGGAAGGGGGATGCGATCGCATTGAAGGAATGGGGCTAAGATACCCGATCGCGGATGAATTCTTGCGATCACATAGAACAAAGACGGGGCACCTGAGACTTACACTATGCAATCGCGGATGCTCCTATGCGATCGCATAGAACAACATACCAGAACACCAGAACTTAACTTTCTGCAATTTTTCCTAAGTTTAAACAATCCCGAGACACCTCCGAAACACTCCCGAGCCCTCAGGGCTCCTAACCAAACACATACACTAACTCAACAACATCATACAAACTTAACCGTTCGATCAAATCTCCAAAATACCATAAAAAATGACGAATCAAACCTTAAAATCACTAGTTTTTCTTCAAACTTCATAAACTTTCAAATGTAGAGTTTTAAGTCTGAAACACGTCAAACGACGTATGATTTCAACCAAATTTATAGAAAATGCTTAAACCACATATAAGACCTGTACCGGGTGCCGGAACCAAAATACGATCCTGATACGATCACTTCCTAATCAGTTTTCATTTCCAATTTCCTTAATTATTTCCAGAAAATAATTTCACACAAAAATTTATTTCTCGGGCTTGGGACCTTGGAATTCGATTCTAGGCATACACCCAAATCCCATATTTTCCTACGAACCCTCCAGGACCATCAAATCTCGTGTCCGGGTCTGTTTACCCAAAAAGTTGACCGAAGTCAAATTTATTCATTATAATATCAAAATTTAGCATTTTTCTCACAAAATTCATATTTAAGCTTTTCGGCTACGCGGCCGGATTGCACATGCAAATCGAGGCAACCCTAAATGAGGTTTTCAAGGCATTGGAAGTATAGAATGGGTAAGAAAATAGGTGATGACCCCTTTGGGTTGTCACATTCTCCAACAACCGTTCGTCCTCGAACGGACAAAAGAAAGAAGTACCTGAGTCGGGGAAAAGATGAGGATAACGGCTCTGCATATCAGACTCGGACTCCTAAGTAGATGCCTCAGGAGGCTGACCTCTCCACTGAACACGAACATAGGGGAAGATCTTGGACCTCAACTGACGAACCTGCCGGTCTAGAATAGCTACCGGCTCTTCCTCATAAGACAAATCCTTGTCCAACTGGACAGTGCTGAAATCTAACACGTGGGCTGGATTGTCGTGCTACCTCCGATGCATGGATACATGAAAAACTGGATGCACGGCTGATAAGCTAGGCGGCAATGCAAGTCTATAAGCCACCTCTCCCACTCGATCAAGAATCTCAAACGGACCAATGAACCTAGGGCTATGCTTGCCCGTCTTCCCAAATCTCATCACGCCCTTCATAGGTGACACTTGGAGCAATACTCGCTCACCAACCATAAATGGCACATCTCGAACCTTGCGGTCTGCATAACTCTTTTGCCTAGACTAAGCTGAACGAAGCCTATCCTGAAAGATCTTGACCTTGTCCAAGGCCTCCTGAACCAAATCTGTACCCAACAACCGAGCCTCTCTTGGCTCAAACCATCCAACCGGAGACCGACACCGCCTACCATATAAAGCCTCATAAGGAGCCATCTGGATGCTCGACTGGTAGTTGTTGTTATAGGCAAACTCCGCTAAAGGCAAAAACTAATCCATGATCCTCCATAGTCAATAACACAAGCCTGGAGCATATCCTCCAAAATTTGAATAATCCGCTCTGACTGACCGTCCATCTGGGGATGAAATGTTGTGCTTAACTCGACTCGTGTGCCCAACTCTCACTGAAATGCTCTCCAGAAGTGTGAAGTAAACTGCGTACCTCGGTTCAAAATGATAGATACGGGCACACTATGAAGGCGAACAATCTCCCGAATATAGATCTCGACAAACCTCTGAGAAGAATATGAGACTACCATAGGAATGAAATGCGCTGACTTGGTTAGCCTATCAACAATAACCTATATCGCATCAAACTTCTTCCCAGTCAACGGAAGTCCAGTAATAAAATCCATAGTAATCCACTCCCACTTCCACTCAGGAAGCTCAATCCGTTGAAATACACCACCAGGCCTGTGATGCTCGTACTTAAACTGATGATAATTAAAATAACGAGCCACATATGATACGATATCCTTCTTCATTCTACGCCGCCAATAATGTTGTCGCAAATCCTGATACATTTTTGCGGCGCCCGGATGAATAGAGTACCGGGAACTATGGGCCTCCTCCAAAATCAACTCTCAAAGCCCATCCACATTGGGAACACAAACTCGCCCCTGCAATCTCAAAAATCCATCCGCATCTAAGGTAACCTGCTTGGCACCTCCTCGCTGCACCGTGTTTCTAAGGACATACAAATGGGGATCATCAAACTGCCGATCACGGATACACTCCAATTATGAAGAACAAACGACCGTGCAAGCTAACACATGACTGGGCTCAGAAACATCCAGTCTCATGAATTGATTGGCTAAAGCCTGAACATCCAAAGAAAGTGGCCTCTGACTGACCGGAATATAAGCAAGACTGCCCATACCGGCTGACTTCCTACTCAAAGCATCGGCTACCACATTGGCCTCCCCGAATGATATAGAATGGTGACATCATAATCCTTCAACAACTCCAACCACCTACTCTGCTTCAAATTCAATTCCTTTTGGTTGAACAAGTACCTAAGACTCTTGTGATCAGTGAACACCTCACACACCATGCCATACAAATAGTGCCTCCAAATCTTTAATGTGTGAACAATGGCTGCCAACTCTAAATCATGCACTGAATAGTTCTTATCGTGAATCTTCAACTGTCTCGAAGCATAGGCAATGACCTTGCCATCCTGCATCAACACTGCACAAAGCCCAATACGGGAAGCATCACAATAAACTGTATAGGGCCCTGAACCTGTGGGCAAAACCAACACCGGTGCCGTAGTTAGAGCTGTCTTGAGCTTCTGAAAGCTCGCCTCACACTCATTCGACCATCTGAACTGGCACCCTTCTGAGTTAATCTGGTCATCGGGGCTGCAATAGATGAAAATCCCTCCACGAACCGTCTATTGTAGCCTACCAACCCTAAGAAACTCCGAATCTCTGTAGCTGATGCTGGTCTAGGCCAGTTCTTGACTGCCTCTATCTTCTTTGGGTCCACCCGAATACCCTCTACTGATACAACATGACCCAGAAATGCAACTGAACCCAACCAGAATTCACACTTCGACAACTTAGCGCATAACTGACTATACCTCAGAGTCTGAAGAACCACTCTAAGGTGTTGCTCGTGCTCCTCCTGGCTGCGGGAGTATATCAATATATCATCAATGAACACTATCATGAATGAATCCAAAATAAGGCCTGAACACTCGGTTCATCAAGTCCGTGAAAGCTTTTGAGGCATTTGTCAACCCGAATGACATAACCAAGAACTCATAATGCCCATACCGAGTACGGAAAGCTATCTTAGGGACATCGGATGTCCTAATCCTAAATTGATGGTAACCAGATCGCAAGTCAATCTTGGAAAATACCCTGGCACCGTGAAGCTGGTCGAACAAGTCATCAATCCCGGTAGTGGATACTTATTCTTGAACGTTACCTTGTTTAATTGCCGGTAATCAATACACATCCTCATTGACCCATCCTTCTTCTTGACAAATAAAACTGACGCACCCCAAGGTGAGACACTGGGTCTAATGAAACCCTTCTGAAGCAAATCCTGCAACTGTTCTTTTAACTCCTTCAACTCCGGCGGGGCCATACGATATGGCGGAATAGAAATAGGTTGAGTGCCCAGAACTAGATCAATGCAGAAGTCAATATCCCTGTCTGGTGGCATACCCGACAAGTCTGTAGGAAAAACATCAGGGAACTCACAAACAACGAGCACAGAATCGATAGAGGGAACCTCAGCACTGGAATCCCGAACATAAGCTAAATAAGCCAAAAACCCCTTCTCGACCATACACCGAGCCTTCACATACGATATGACACTGCGGGTAGAATGACCTGGAGTCCCTCTCCACTCTAAACGAGGCATACCCGGTAAAGCTATGGTCACAGTCTTGGTATGGCAGTCAAAGATATTGTGATAGGGTGAAAACCAGTCCATCCCCAATATAATATCAAAGTCGACCATATCTAAAAGCAACAGATCTACACGAGTCTCCAGACCCCAATCACCGCAACACAAGAGCGATGGACTCGATCGACCACGATGGAATCACCCACCGGCGTAGACACATAAATAGGAATATCTAATGCATCAGTAGGCATGATCAAATACATGACAAAATAGGATGACACATACGAATACGTATACCCCGGATCAAACAACATTGAAGTGTCTCTATCACAAACCAGAACTGTACCTATAATAACCGCATCTGAAGCCTCTACCATGGGCCTATCCTGAAGAGCATAACATCGGGGCTGGGCCCTACCACTCTGATCTACCTCTCTAGGATGGCCTGTTGCTGGCTGGCCTCCATCTTTAGTGGTCTGAGCTCCACCTCTATAACCTCTACCTCCACCTCTAGCACCTCTACCCCCACCTCTAGCTGGCTGGGCGGGCTGTGGGGCACCTGGTGCCTGAACCGTGGGATTAGAACCTTGGTGCTGAGAAATTCTCGGTGCTCGAGGGCAAAACCTAGCAATATGACCCGTGTCACCACAGGGGTAACAAGCCCTCGACTACTGAGTCTACTGGCCCTGCCGACCTGAATGACCACCATAGAAACTGTGAAGTGGTGGTGCACTTGTAGGGACTGGCGGTGCACTGAATGGGTGCTGATCAGAATAGTGTGCGTGAGAACCTCGGCCACCTAGGGCACCCTGAGAAACCTGGAGTGCTGACTGGAAAGGCCTAGAAGGCTGACCCCTATCATACGAATCCCTGCCTCCAGATGAGGCACCGCTGAATCGGCCTGACTGACGGGGTCTCTTATCTTCTCTATAACCACCCCCGTGTGACAATACCATCTCAATCCTCCAGGCCACATTGACCGCCTCCTGAAAGGATATCTCGCTCCCATCCTCTCTAGCCATCTGGAGACGAATAGGTTGAATGAGTCCATTAATAAACCGTCTCGCTCTCTCCCTCTCAGTTGGAAGTATAACAAGATCATGACGAGCCAAGTCAATAAACCTGGTCTCATACTGGGTGACTGTCATGGATCCTAGATAGAGACGCTCGAACTGCCTCCGGTAGGCCTCTCACTGTATAATAGGGAGAAACTTCTCCTGAAATATATGCGTGAACTGCTCCCAGGTCAAGGCTGGAGACCCTGCTGGTATAGCTAAATAGAAATCCCTCCACCAAGTCTTAGCGGATCTAGATAACCGGAATGTAGCGAAATTGACCCTATTGGTCTCAACAATACCCATGTTTCGAAGAACCTCGTGGCACTGTCCAAATAATCCTGAGGATCCTCGGTAGATGCACCGCTAAAAGTAGAAGTGAAGAGCTTGGTAAACCTATCCACTCTCCAGAAAGTATCGGCAGACATAGCTGCCCCATCACCGGCCTAGGCTACCACACCCGGCTGAGCTGCTCTAACTGGCGGAACTGCTGGAGCTTGCACCTGGGGAGCTACCTGCTCCGGAGTACAAGTAGCAGGAGTCTGGGCCTCTCCTCCAGCCTGAGAGACGGCTGGTGCTACAAGAAGCAAGCCTGCTCGGGTAACACTCTCCATGAGACCCACCAATTGGACCAAAGCATCCTGAAGAACTGGGGTAGCAATAAACCCCTCAGGGACCTGAGCTTGGCCCAACGGAGCTGCTGGGGCTGGGGCCGGAACCTCCTCGTCAAAGTCAACCTGAGGCTCCGCCCTGGTGCTGCTGCTCGGGGTTGAGCTCTGCCCCTACCTCGACCTCTAGCACAAACTCGTCCTTTGCCCCTAGCGGGAGTTTCCTGGGGCTCGAACTGCTGATCGAAAGATGAGGAAGCACGTGTTCTCTCCAGCTGTGCAAGAACAAAGTAGAAATTTAATTAGCATTGAGAAACCAAACCGCACGACAAGAATGAACAAATGTGAAACTTTTCCTAACTCGGTAGCCTCTGGGGATAAATACAGACGTCTCTGTACCGATCCCTCAGACTCTACTAAGCTTGTCCGTGAGTTGTGAGACCTATGTAACCTAGAACTCTGATACCAACTTGTCACTATCCAGATTTCCACCATCGGGAGTCGTGATTGCGCCTACTAATGGGAGCTACGCAAGTCATATTTAATTACTTTTTCATTAAATACATAATCCCTCTTTAACAATTATCAGCAATAATATTGTCACGACCCCAACCCCGGTCGTGATGGCGCCCAACACACTGCTTGGCAAGCCCGACCAATTTAATAACCTTAATCATTTTATACAATTTATGAATTAATTAACACAGATAAATTACTAAGTCATAATACTGAAATACTAAAATAGAGTTAAGCATACAGAAATCCCAAATATAAAACAACTACACAGCCTGAAGAATCCGGTGTCACAAGTTCGAGCCTCTAATACATGAGTATCAACCTACTAAATATCGTTCTCTAGAAATGCGAAAATAAAGCAAATAAGATAGAAGGAAGATCAGGACTGCGGACGTCAAATGTAGCTACCTTGATACTCCCGGGTAAGATGCTAGGAAGAGAAATCCTCACACAGCCTCAGGTGTACCTGGATCTGCACGTAAAGTGCAGGGAGTAATGTGAGTACTCCAGCCTAGTGAGTAATAAACATAAATAAAGGCTGAGAATAAGAAATCCTGAATAGGCACAAAGTAGTTCTATAAATACAGCAACTTAAACCAAGTAGTATTAAGTCAGTGAACCAATAATAACAATTATGAAAAAATAATACAACAGATGAGTAAGTAAATGACAGTCAAATATGAAATGCAACACATAGTCCGATACTCTCTAGTACCCACTGCGGCGTGCAGCTCGCTCCATTTATTTATCATCGATGGCACTCATTGGGGGCGTGCAGACTCCGGGAGGGGCCCCTTACGGGCCAAGCGCAACAATAAGCCATCTTGTGGCATCAACTAGGCCCTCGGCCTCATATCAATATCAATATAATACCGCTGCGGCGCGTAGCCCGATCCCATACTCAGTCCAAAATCACATAAGCCCCTCGGGCACAATAATATAGAAATATTCAGCCCAAACTTCATTAAAAATATTAATTAAGTTTTCAACTTTGAGAAAAAGTGGCTGAGTTTGCAAAACAATATTAAATACTAGGACTGAGTTCAATGATATGTAAAAACGGTAAGAAACCAGTATTAGCAATCCCTGAAGGATTCAATCGATTGGCACGAAGCCCAAATATAGCAATCAGCTCAAATTATAATGATAATAATTGAATTTCAGTCAGATACGCAGTATATTCATCTACCGGGACGGACCAAGTCACAATCCCCAATGGTGCTCTACCCCACGCTCGCTATCCGGCATGCAAGTCACCTCAATATAGCACTACGATGTGCAAATACGGGGTTTCAAACCCTCAGGACATCATTTACATCTATTACTCACCTCAAGCCGGCCAAAATCCTAGCTCGCTATGCCCTTTCCTATCAAATCGACCTCCTCGAGCGCTGAATATTATAAAAACCACAACGAATACATCACAATATGCCAATGGAACAACACCCACTCGAAAACAATCGAAAACTAGCAAAAATCTCGAAATTAGCAAAACCCGAGCCCCGGGACCACTTCTCAAAAATCACAAAATTTATTATCAACGGATTCCTTATCTCGCCACGAGTCTATACATATAAAGATTACCAAAATCGGAGTCCAAATGGCCCCTCAAATCCCCATTTTAACTCTCTTAAGTTTCAAGCCCTAATCCACCATTTTTACCCATTAATTTCTTGAGTTTACAGCTTTAATCCACATATTTACACCATAAAATCGTGTTTTATGTCCAAGAATACATACCTTATCGAAACCCCTTGAAATCTCTCTTCAAAATCGCCCTAAATTCTCCAAGTCCGAGTTAAAAATATGAAACCCTTCAAAAATTCGCGAAGATGAAATTAAATTGCACTGCCCAGTCATTTCTGCATCTGCGGCTCCATGGCCGCATCTGCGACACCCGCTTTTGCGGTCAACACACCGTTTCTGCAGAAATATCCGCTTCGGCATTCGAAACTACGCACCTGCGACTTCCGCTTCTGCGGACGTATCTCCGCATTTGCGGATCCCCCATAAAATCTCAAATACCGCATTTGCGGTCCTCCTGTTGCATCTGCGACTCCGCAGATGCGGTCACCAAATCCGCACCTGCGGTCCCTGCCGCTTCTGTGGCTCTCCTCTCCTTTCTGCGGTCCAATTCCGCAGAAGTGAAACTACCAGAAGCAGCTGGAATTTTTCTTAAATTCACAAACCAAAACTTCCCGTGAACCATCCAAAATCACCCCGAGGCCCCCCGGGACCTCAACCAAAAATACCAACACCTCCTATAACGTCATTCAAACTTGTTCCAATCATTTAAATACCTTAAACAACACTAAAACCATCATTTCTCATCGAATTCAAGCCTAAGTTCTTTAAAAACTTCCGAAATACACATTCGATCAAAAACCTAACCAAATCACCTCCAAATGGTCTGAAATTTTGCACACACATCCCAAATCACCCAACGGATCTACTGCAACTCTCGGAATTCCATTCCGACCCTCGGGTCAAAATCTCACCTATCAACCGGAATTCGCCAAAATACTAACTTAATTCAAGCCTAATTCTACACCGGACCTCCAAAATCATTTTTGATCACTCCTAATTCACAAATCATCCCACGAAGCTAACCAAATCATCGCAATCCATATCCAAGCCTACTAACATCAGAAAATTTAACATCAACGGATTCCTTATCTCGCCAGGAGTCTATACATATAAAGATTACCAAAATCGGAGTCCAAATGACCCCTCAAATCCCCATTTTGACTCTCTTAAGTTTCAAGACTTAATCCACAATTTTTACCCATTAATTTCATGATTTTTTCAGCTCTAATCCATGTATTTACACCATATCCGAGCCTCCTAACATATAAGTCAACGTCCGGTAGACTTTTCCAAAACAAGCCCTCCTTAAAGAGACTAAGTGTCTCATTTCCTTCTGAAATCAATCCAAATCAAGTCGTTCACATAAGACACTTATAATGAAGCATAAAGAAGTAGAAAATGGGGGAAAGGGGGCGGCAACTGACGTGACGACGGGTCGGGTCGTCACAAATATAAAAGCAACAAAATTAAATAATAAGCGGAAGTCTTAAATTATAGAAAATGGAATAGAAATGCGGAAAATTCAACATCAGCCTCTACCCAAGATTGGTGTCACAGCACTCACGAACTACTAAGAGTACTAAATACAAAGTCTGAAAGAAAATATAGTTGTTTGTCTCGAGTACAATGAGATAACAGACTAAGGTAAAGGATAGAAGAGACGTCGGGCCTGCGGACGCCTGCAAGGCTACCTCGGTATCTCGCTAGACTGAAGGCCTGCTCCCATACTACTGTTGCTGCTGTCCGAAACCTGGATCAATGCAAAATAGCACAGAGTGTAGCATCAGCACAACCGACACCCATGTGCTGGTAAGTGCCTAGCCTAACCCCGGCGAAGTAGTGACGAGGCTAGACCGGACTACCACGTAAACCTGTGCAATTTCATATATATACAGCGGAATCGAAATACAAAGAAAGATAAACAGTATGGGAAGGGGAGCATGTTGTAGGGATCAATAATTTCCAAATAAGAGTCGTTCAGTAATGAAGAAAATGACACAACTCAATCATAAGTAATGAAAACAAAAATCAACAAGTGCACGACATCACCCTTCGTGCTTTTATTCTTGTTCTCACTAAGCAATTACATGTGCACGGCATCACCCTTCATGCTTTTACTCTCGTTCCTCACATATAATCAATAGAATCAGCACAGAATGGTACATCGTGCGGCATGACATCACCCTTCGTGCTTTAACACTCTTTCCTCACAATAAGCAAACAATGCACGTCATCACCTTTCGTGCTTTACACTCTTTCCTTATAATAAGCAAACAATGCACGGCATCACCATTCGTGCTTTATCACTCTTCCTCACCCAAACAACACTCACAAATAAGGGGCAAGGAGGTAAACAAATAATGATGGAAATCCCGGCAAGGGAATTCAATTAAACAGTTAAATCCCGGCAAGGGAACAATATCAATAAGTTTCCATATCCCGGCAAGGGAGAAAATCAATAAAACAACAAAACGTCCCGGCAAGGGAATAAACCAATAATTCTTTCTCTTTCTTTCACTTTCATCTCATAGTTCACATTATCACTCGAGCCAATGCTCCAAATCTTTACTTATCTCATATACCTTCACAATTTGTATTTCAACTTGAGCCAACGCTCCACGAAGTTTAAAGATCACAATTCCTTTCATATACTCTTTACAACACATAGAAGTCATCAATTAAGCATGGAAGTTATAACAAAAACCAAAACATTCGCAAAATAAGGACTCACGGTCATGCTAGACACCAATGTATAGATACTCTTCACTGTGCCTATGCATTGTACTCGACAATTAGCAAGTAGCAATTAAGACTCAACTCCTATTCCCTCAAGCTAAGGTTAGACCAAACACTTACCTCAACTTCCACGGCCAAATCAATCCACAACAACCATTTTCCCTCTCGAATTCGGCTCCAACTCAATCAAATCTAAACAATAATGACTTTATAATATCAATATATGCTAAACAAATCAAACCCAATGCCTAATTATAGATTTCCAATCTTTCTTCCGAAAACTCCAAAAATCGACCACGGGCCCACTTGGTCAAAACACGAGGTTCGGACCAAATTCATATCCCCCATTCACCCACGAGCCCGAATATGTAATTTGTTTTCAAACCCGACCCCAAAATAAGGTCTAAATCAAGAAAAAGTAGAAAGCCCTAACTCTACCCATTTCCCCCAATTTCTACCCTAAATTACATGTTTTAGGCTTAGGAATTCAATAAATATTGATGGAAAATGAAGAAAACGAGTTGAAATTTACTAACCCAAGAAGTGGTAGTAAAAGAGAGTTTCAATGGATGCCTAAGGACCTTGGAGAAGAAGGAGTTCGTGAGTGTTTATGAAAATCCCGTAACTACACTGTTCTGGAAATTAAAAATATAACTGGGCAAAATTGCTCTATGCGATTGCAGAGAGAGTTACGTGATCGCATAGGGAAAGGGAAGCTTGAACATTGCGATCGCAGGAGGGGTGTTGCGAACGCGTAGAAAAAAACGAGCTTCATTCCCAGGTTAGGCGTAATGAACTGCGATCGCGGAAGGGGGATGCGATCACATTGAAGGAATGGGGCTAGGTACGCGATCGCAGTTGAATTCTTGCGATCGCATAGAACAAAGACGGGGCACCTGAGACTTACACTATGCGATCACGGATGCTCCTATGCGATCACATAGAACAACATACCAGAACACCATAACTGAACTTTCTGCAATTTTTCCTAAATTTAAACAATCCCGAGACACCTCCAAAAACTCCCGAGCCCTCGGGGTTCCTAACCAAACACATACACTAATTCAACAACATCCTACGAACATAATCGTGCGATCAAATCGCCAAAATAACATCAAAAACGACGAATTAAACCTCAAAATCACTAGTTTTTCTTCAAACTTCATAAACTTTCAAATGTAGAGTCTTAAGTCTGAAACACGTCAAACGACGTCCGATTTCAACCAAACTTTACACAAAATTCTTAAACCACATATAAGACCTGTACCGGGCACCAGAACCAAAATACGGGCTCGATACGATCACTTCCTAATCAGTTTTCATTTCCAATTTCCTTAATTATTTCCAGAAAATAATTTCACACAAAGATTCATTTCTCGGGCTTGGGATCTTGGAATTCGATTCCGGGCATACGCCCAAGTCCCATATTTTCCTACGGACCCTTAGGGACCGTCAAATCTTGGGTCAGGGTCCGTTTAGTCAGAAAGTTGACCGAAGTCAAATTTATTCATTTTAATATCAAAATGTAGCATTTTTCTCACAGAATTCATATTTAATCTTTCTGGATACGTGCTCGGACTGTGCACCAAATCGAGACAACCCTAAATGAGGTTTTCAAGGCCTAAGAAGTATAGAATGGGTAAGAAAACAGGTGATGACCCCTTTGGGTTGTCACAATAATTCTTTCATCCAGCTTCACAGGGGGTGCAAGATACATGATTCAAAATTATCAAGATGCTATGGCAATCTGCAAGTGGGCTGGATATCCAAATCTCTTCATCACATTTAGTTGCAACCCAAAGTGGCCTGAAATTAGTAGATTTGTAAAGAGCAAGGGCTTTCAACCATAAGATCGCCCAGACATTTTATCTAGGGTGTCCAAATCCAAATTGGATCGTTTAGTAAAGGATTTGAAAGAGAAACAAATTTTTGGAGCAGTTAAATCAGGTGTATAATTAATCTTTTTTAATAAATTCTTATCAGATTTATAATCTAATTTAATAAAACATTTTATTTTACATATAAATTACAACCACTTACTCCAATCGGAAATTATTATTTTTTGCAGTGATATATACTATAGAATTCCAAAATTAGGGGTTGCCGCATGCACACATATTGCTCTTTCTTCATAATAAATATCCAAATGTTAGAGATATAGATCAAATAATTTCAGCATAAATACCAGATGAATCAGTCGATTCATATTATTATAAGGCCGTGAAGCCCGTCTGGTTCTGCTAGAAAATCGTCTCCTTGCATGCGTAATGGTAGATGTACAAAACACTTTCCCAAGAAGTTTGTAGAAAATACCACAATTGATGAAGATGGATATCCTGTTTATAAAAGAAGAGACAGTGGCAGAACTATCCAGAAAGAAGGTATTGAATTGGATAACAGCTACGTGGTGCCACACAATAGATATTTATTGTTGAAGTATGGCGCACATATAAATGTTGAATGGTGCAATCAATCTCGATCAATCAAGTACTTATTTAAGTACATTAATAAGGGTCATGATCGTGTGACAACAGCTTTTTCTCAAAGTGTGCATGAGGAAGACTCATCGGCTAGTGATGAAATAAAAATGTATTATGATTGTCGATACATATCACCGTGTGAAGCTGCTTGGAGAATTTTTAAATTTCCAATTCACCATAGAGAACCTTCGGTAGAAAGACTTTCCTTTCATCTACCAAATGAACAAACAGTTATTTTCTCTGATGATGATCCAATTGATGATGTTGCCAATAGACCAAGTGTAAAGGAATCACAGTTTATAAGATGGTTTGAGGCAAATAATACATATAAAGAAGCAAGAGAATTAACTTATGCGGAATTTCCTCTTAAGTTTGTGTGGAATAAAAAACTAAAAAAGTGGGAAAAGGAAGAAATTCTGCATTTTCAATAGGGAGAATATTCTTTGTACCACCTGGAAATGGAGAGCAATATTACCTTCTGTCACGATCCAAAATCCACTGAGGGTCGTGGTGGCGCCAGACACCTCTGTCAGGCCAGCCAACTAACTTATCAATTAATTCCTCTTTTAATACTTTTGAAAATCTAAGGTTTTTCCTTCAATTTTTATAAATAAAAGTTCACTACTAAAATTAAAATTTAAATAATAACAATTAGCACAAATCCGTTGTATACCATCCCAGAAAACCGGTGTCACAAGTGCATGAGCGACTACTGATAAGAGAAATAAAATACAACATCCGCCCGGAATACAGTGGACGAAAAGTAAATACAGTACATTGGAAGGAACTACTCTAGCTGCGATCGCCTCAATGATGCAGCTCACCTAGTCCCAGCATCATCCATGCTGCTACACCCAATAGGCTGCTAGAGGTATATATATACCTGTGCAACTAAAATACACAGAAGTGTAGTATGAGTACGTAATCAACGTGTACTCAGTGAGTGTCCCGCCTAATCCTGAGGGGTAGAGACGAGATGGTCAACTTTGACACACTCTAATGGTCCAACGATTATTTATTCTCAATATACATATCAAACAGTGGATTTATTTTCTAACATAATTTTTATCCAGATAGAGGAAACAGGTAAACACATAATTCTTTCACAGGAAATTCCCTTAGATTTCCTGTTATTATTAACAATATGATCTCGAGCAATAGTGAGGCATAAAACAACTCAAATTAGTCCAGGCAGCAATACAAGCATGTGCAAATCATGCCGAGGTCGACGGCCCGCTCCAACAGAAATAAATGTGCACTTGCCGAGGGTTTACGGTGCGCCTATAGATGCATCTATTAATCTGCCGAGGCATTCGGCCCGGTCCAAAATAAACACACACAGATAGACAATCAGTCAAGAATTAAACGTGGAGAAATTATCCAAGAAAGGCCAATTCTCTTTTATAATTTGAGAAAACGAAACTAAAGTCTCTTTAGAAATCTATTTATTAATTTAATGTGTTTATTACCCCGCTCGCGAATCATCCATGCGACGCGGGTACACATAAGATACATGCTCATATAGCCAATTAGAATTTTATCGGAGAATAATTATCCAAATAAGCCAATTCTCTGTTTAACAATTCAGGAATGATGTTTAATCTCTTTTAAATTCGTTTACTAATCAAAGATGGTTTAAACAATTCAAGTCATCGATGGGTTCATAATTAATTCAAGTATAACATGCTGATGGGTCCTAACTACCTGGACAATAGCATAATAGTAGCTACGCATGGACTCTCTTCACTTCGTGTGTATGTAGCCCCCACAAATAGGAGCACATAATCATTCACTTCACCTATGGGGTAAATTCCCCCTCACAAGATTAGAAAGGAGACTCATCTCGCTCTGAAGATCCACAACCGGCATTCTACATTCTTCCGACGACTTGCACCAATGCATAATGCTCCAAAACTAGCCAACGATAATATAAACCCATTAATATATGCTAAATTATACTTTACAACCCAATTTATAACAATTCCTAACCCCGAACGAAAAGTTGACCAAAATGCCCTCGGGCCCACGTGCCCGGAATCCGAAATTTCTCAAAGGTAAAGATTACCCATAACCTTAGGAACTCAAATACAAAATTTTCTCTTAATTCTATACTAGAAATCGTGGCTAAAATAAAGGATTATAACTTTCTAGGTTTTCAACCAAAACCCCCAATATTTACTCTAATTTCCATGCTTAAATCCATATATAATTGATATATTTAACTCAAAAGTGATGGGGGTAACTTACCTCAACATTCACGACAAAATCCTCTCTTGAAGCTCCCCAAAAATCGCCTAAGCCATGAAGAAATGAACTCAATCCCACGATTTAAAACAAGGTTCTCCCTCCAGCGCTTTCCGCTTTTGCGGTCCAGGGACCGCTTCTGTGGTCCTGCTTTTGCGGAAATCTAGGCCGCTTATGAGGTCTCTCAAATCACCCGACCAACCGCTTCTGCGGAACAAAATCCGCTTCTGCGATTCCTGGCCAAACGTCCACTTTTCGCTTCTGCGTCTGCCAAGCCGCTTCTGCGGCTCCAAAACCGCAAAAGCGAAAATACCAGAAGCAGCAGACCTAAAATTTCACAAGTCCAAAAACTCTCCGCTTGGCCACCCGAACTCACCTCGAGGCCTTCGAGACCTCAACCAAACCTACCAACCAATCCCAAAACACATTTCGGACTTGCTCAAGGCCTCAAATCATAACAAACAACGCCAAAATCACGAATTACACCTCAATTCAAGCTTTATGAACTTTGAAATTTTCCAACTTCTACTTCCGATGTTTAAACCTATCAAATCACATCCGATTGACTTCAAATTTTGCACACAAGTCATATTTGACATTACGGACCTACTCATACTTTCGGAATTGGATTCCGACCCCGATATCAAGAAGTCAACTTCCTGTCAAATTTCTCAAAAACCTTAAAATTTCTATCTTTAGCCAAATGGCTCCAAAACAACCTATGGACCTCCGATTTCACTTCTGATCACGCCCCCAAAATCTAGAATCACCATACGGAGCTATTCAGAGTCTCGGAATCCCAAACGGACATTGATAACACCGAAATGCACTTCAAACCAAACTTATGAAATTCCTTCTAAAATACTAACTTCCATAATATGTGCCAAAATGCTCCCGGGTTATCCAAAACCTAATCCGGGCATACGCCCAAGTCCGAAATCATCATACAAACCTGTTGGAACCTTCAGATCCTGATTCTGAGGTTGTATACTCAAAATTCCAATCCTAGTTCATTCTTTCAACTTTAAGCTTCTGAAATGAGAATTTTCACTTAATTTTAACTCCGATCTTTATGAATTTAAGTTCCGACCATGCGGACAAGTCATAATACCCGAAATGAAACTGTTCATGGCCTCCGACTGCTGAACAGAGCACTGGTATTCAAAACGGCCGGTCGGGTCGTTACATTCTCTCCCACTTAAACATACGTTCGTCCTCGAACGTGCTGAGAACTACACTAGAGTAGTATGAAATAACTGTTTAACTTCTCATGTACCTCCACGTGCTACCACAACTTAGCTGAGCACGTTGGCTCGATAAATTCTGAAGATATTCCCTTTTATTCAAGCAAATAAGCCTTAGAGCCCAATTCCAACATCCGGAATTCTATGCCAGGCCTGTTTCCAACATACGATCACCGTATCAATCACTATACGCTGTACTCAAACATGACTGCATAACTCTGCTGAATTCACACTTTGCATCACTTTACTCATAGGACCACAATAACATTTCTGTTTGAATTAATCGAAATTCCACGAATCCGATGCTCCCATTGCACCTCATGACCTACATAGGTCTTACTCTAACTATTACAATACCGCCACAATGGATGAGATGCTGAAATTAATAATCAATTGCCGAGTCAACCAACCATCGAGTCTATACTTCTGACAAGAAACCTTACCACATTCTGAACCAAATAATGATCTTCGCTCCTTAATATACTTCGTATAATGAGATTGCACTGATCCTAGATCCCACAATCTCATCTTACCCAGTACGAACTGCTCAGGCGGTAAGCCACTCTGAATACGATCAAAAGTCTCATATGATTCCACAATGTGCCAATAGGCCACCAATCCGAACACAACACAAACGGAAATCGAACTCTGGAAGGAATTACCTAGCCCTCGCAATAATACGGACTTTCTTTAAAAGATAGGAAGCGAAACACACAAGAAAATAGCATATAGAATAACTAGGCTCGACATCACACTATTGCGGCGTGCAACCCGATCCAAATAACATACCCGTGGTGGCGTGCCACCCGATCCGCACATACATCTCACATAAGGAGATTGCACTTCGAGCTAAATCTGCTCATTGCGATAAAAATATCGAATTTCGATCGTAAGCACGCTAAGTGCATAATACCATCCTTGAGAAATCACATAGCGCTATAGGCTACAAAACTCAAGCACAACTGAGGTGCGATACCATATCTAAATCTCAAGAGCTATCCTGCTCACATAACATCATCGCAATGCGGAACCTTAACACGTAGGAATTTATTAAGCTGTCTCACAACTCATACGGTGCAATACATCATTATCTGGAATAGCTGATGAAAACATAACACCCCGACTGTTCCTTCATATGGAACATTCTATGAAACGAACACAACTGGCCTGATATAAAGCCATGTTCACAAATAAATCAATCCACCAATCTCAAGTTGATTTCTGATTGCACCAATTTGGCCAATGACCTTTCAAAGGTCCATAGTAACCCCCTTTTGCCTCATCTCACGTAAGAATAACCATCATAACCGAAGCAACCTCCTCAGTTCATAACTCAATAAACAAGGTTCCCTTCAGGCATAAATTCTCAAATCAATGATATTACCACAATCCTCATACTTGGTTTAAATCTTTAGTTAGTCAATTTAATACATGTCACACTTATACAATCTTCCCGTGGGGCACGCTCCCACAATCTTCCGAAATAAATAACGGGTCCGCACATCTAAACCATCGGGCGCACTAACGCTGAAAAGTGATCCAGAATCCTTAACCAGGATGCAAAACCTCTTCCACAACACATCGATCTCAGGTGACATCCTTGTCAACACTGAACTGCAACCTTGATCCTCACTTCGTATTTCCATGCTACTCACTGCACTCAACGTGCCAACATACGATAGAACATGATTCTCATCGAAATCTCCGAAATCATTAATACTTCAACAATTCATCATATAAGAACCTTGCACTTAACTCACTTCAGGAGAACCATAGCAACACACAGGTAAATTCCCATAACCGAGGAATATGCAAATATGCAAGTAGTGGTCCAAGCCACCATAGCCTTCCCGGAATCCGCTTTCACTTAATGAGCCATAACAGAAGGATAGCCTTGATAAATCATCGATCACGGCGGCCGACAAACCTCACACGTACCGCCACAAATCAAACGCATAACTCAATCACGCTGAATGAACGGATAACAGACTCCAACATGCCAAATTCAACTATGGCTAATCAATTTACCTTCTTCCAATTCCTCCTTGCTTGCCTTAAAAATAAGACTAACTCCATTCAACACATAACATACTCCATCTACACTTTACCCTCCTGAGTTCACTAGGACCGTTACTGAGAGCCACCCGCTCTGACTTGGTCCCGAATATAATCAACACCATGAATCTTCTAGCACATTAATACCCTCTCAACGAAGCACTTGGCAGAACCACTCCCCTTTAAACCCGCTTCTATACAAGGCATAAAGTTTGAACCTTTTTCCAAGTCCGGACATGAGCCAATAAGGCCAACCATCGCATGCCTCCAACAATTCCTTTGCTCGAATTACCACTTATGGTCTTTTCTCATAGCTGAGATAATCCATCAATATGATAATAACCAGAAATCATGCAAGTAGTTAACCATGTAACCCAATCTTAGGCGGTGGGACTCTCCCACTTAGCTTGAAGCCACCATTTCACCATTCTTGAGTTCGCCCGACCTTTTTACCTCTTATTGACGTAACCTTATGAAATCATCCGCTGAAATTTCTCGGAATCTTCCTGCAAATCCTATCTTTCATGTTCTGAATCATTAACCACATTCGCACGACCGATCTCTTTGTTGAACAACCAATATAATTCCTTGCAGAAGCTTCGCCAACCACGCGACCGCTAATCTGCTCACGGGGAATAACCCGCCTAGGGGAATCACCTCTCGTCATCTTCCTATGCTGCTGCATGGGGTACATTCACTATGACAACAATAGCCCATCCTGAGTCCGAGCTCACCTTCCAGTCGCTCAAGTCCATTCGCCCCTCGCGGACATCAATTAAATGTGCGGCAATATCCTTTCAATTCAGGGTTATGCTACACCCTCCTCCATTTCAAGCAGCTCCTTTCCGCCATATCAATCTTCTGTCGTATCATAGCCCATACTTCACATCATACCCGCAGACTTCAATCACCAATCATTAAAATCCCCAATTCGATCCAAACTCTCTTTAAGGCGCGTAGTCATCCTACTACCAAGCCCATATGCAACCATCGCCACTCTCCCACTTTGGCAGAACTCATCTCCTTAATTAGCCACTCGACCTTGCTCCTCATACTTGGCCTTCTAGAAGTTTTAAACACCACCTGACACTTCCCATGTATCCTTCCTCATACTTTGCTTCTCAATTGTTGCCTTAAATAAAATCTATCTTCATGGCACTTGAATCCACCATTGCCGCTAACTTTAAACCTTTCCAAAGGTCATCTTTATCGAGTCGTCAACATTAGAAATTCTGATTCGATCTTAAACCACCGCATTATGCGATATCTGACAGTCGTAGCTCCAATACTAGTTCACAATATCCTTCCATAAAGGCGAATTGTAGTAGATTATAACACCGATAAACTTGGTACGTTCTAATAGGATCACGACATCCCATCATAGAAGAAAAGCACCATCACGCTAGCAAATGCCAAGTCTCATTACTTCCACTAGCCTACATCTGACCATTCTTAATCCGACTACCTTTTCCCCTGCCGGAAATAAAATACTGAATCCCTTGATTACACGCTGAGTAAACCTCCCTTCAATCCATCCACTGCCCCAACACGTGGGCAAACGTCCCACCATCACAACAACACTGCGGAATAATTGTTCATAAGCATCATGACAACCTGTGCCTAGCCTCAAAGCTCTTAGAAGTTTTGTTACTGAGCTGAAACAATAGAACATCCCCCCCAAAATACGACTATCATAGTCCCATCAACTATACCGGGAAAATCATCCCGCACCACATTTGTAGTGCCATTTCAATTCTTCAAATTCTCGATTTCTAGCAAGCGCTCGCGCCGCGTAAGATTGAGTAGGAAGGAATCAAAGGCATAA
>MU741802.1:59541-71314 GCA_026770625.1 Nicotiana glauca
GGATAAGTACAGACGTCTCCGTACCGATCCGCAAGACTCTACTAGACTTGCTCACGACTCGTGAGACCGACGGGAACCTAGTGCTCTGATACCATATTGTCACGACCCAAAATCCACTAAGGGTCGTGGTGGCGCCGGACACCTCTGTCAGGCCAGCCAACTAACTTATCAATGAATTTCCTCTTTTAATACTTTGGAAAATCTAAGGTTTTTGCTTCCATATTTGTAAATAAAAGTCCACTACTAAAATTCAAATTTAAATAATAACAGTTAGCACAAATCCGTTGTAAACCATCCTAGAAACCCGGTGTCACAAGTACATGAGCGACTACTGATAAGAGAAATAAAATACAACATCCGCCCGGAATATAGTGGACGGAAAGTAAATACAGTACATTGAAAGGAACTACTCTAGGTATGGTCGCCTCAATGATGCAACTCACCTAGTCCCAGCGTCATCCATGCTGCTACACCCAATAGGCTGCTAGAGGTATATATATACATGTGCAACAAAAATGCACAGAAGCGTAGTATGAGTACGTAATCAACGTGTACTCAGTGAGTTTCCCGCCTAATACCGAGGGGTAGAGACGAGTTGGTCAACTTTGACACACTCTAATGGTCCAACGATTATTTATTCTCAATATACATATCAAACAGTGGATTTATTTTCTAACATGATTTCTATCCAGATAGAGGAAACAGGTAAACACATAATTCTTTCATAGGAAATTCCCAATTTCTTGTTATTATTAACAATATGATCTCAAGCCATAGTGTGGCATAAAACAACTCAAATGAGTCCAGGCAGCAATACAAGCATGCGCAAATCATGCCGAGGTCGACGGCCCGCTCCAACAGAAATAAATGTGCACTTGCCGAGGGTCGACGGCGCGCCTATAGATGCATCTATTAATCTGCTGTGGCGTTCGACCCAGTCCAAAATAAACACACACAGACAAACAATCAGTCAAGAAATCAACGTGGAGCAATTATCCAAGAAAGGCCAATTCTCTTTTATAATTTGAGAAAACGAAGCTTAAGTCTCTTTAGAAATCTATTTATTAATTTAATGTGATTTATTACCCCGCTCGCGAATCATCCATGCGACGCAGGTACACGTAAGATACATGCTCAGATAGCCAACTAGAATTTTATAGGGGAATAATTATCCAAATAAGCCAATTCTCTATTTAACAATTCAGGAATGATGTTTAATCTCTTTTAAATTCGTTTACTAATCAAAGGTGGTTTAAACAATTCAAATCATCGATGAGTTCATAATTAATTTAAGTATAACATGTTGATGGGTCCTAACTACCCGGACAATAGCATAATAGTAGCTACGCACGGACTCTCGTCACCTCGTGCGTACGTAGCCCCCACAAATAGGAGCACATAATCATTCACTTCACCTATGGGGTAAATTCCCCCTCACAAGATTAGAAAGGAAACTCACCTCGCTCCGAAGATCCACAACCGGCATTCTACATTCTTCCGAAGACTTGCACCAACGCATAATGCTCCAAAACTAGACAACGATAATATAAACCCATTAATATAGGCTAAATTATACTTTATAACCCAATTTATTACAATTCCTAACCCCGAACGAAAAGTTGACCAAAATGCCCTCAGGCCCACGTGCCCGGAATCCAAATATTCTCGAAGATAAAGATTACCCATAACCTTAGGAACTCAAATACAAAATTTTCTCTTAATTCTATACTCGAAATCGCGGCTAAAATTCAAGATTATAACTTTCTAGGTTTTCAACCAAAACCCCCAATATTTACTCTAATTTCCATGCTTAAATCCATATATAATTGATATATTTAACTCAAAAGTGATGGGGGTAACTTACCTCAACATTGACGACAAAATCCTCTCTTGAAGCTCCCCAAAAATCGCCCAAGCTATGAAGAAATGAACTCAATCCCACGATTTAAAACAAGGTTCTACCTCCAGCACTTTCCACTTTTGCGGTCCCGCTTTTGCAGAAATCCAGGCCGCTTCTACGGTCTCTCAAATCACCCAACCAACCGCTTCTGCGGTCTACCCATCACAGAAGCAATTTCGCTTCTGCGGAACAAAATTTGCTTCTACAGTTCCTGGCCAAACGTCCACTTTCCGCTTCTGCGTCTGCCAAGCCGCTTCTACGGTTCCGCTTCTACGGCTCCAAAACCATAGAAGCGAAAATACCAGAAGCAGCAGGCCTAAAATTTCATAAGTCCAAAAACTCTCCGCTTGGCCACCCGAACTCACCCTGAGGCCCCCGAGACCTCAACCAAACCTACCAACCAATCCCAAAACACATTTTGGACTTGCCCGAGGCCTCAAATAATAACAAACAACGCCAAAATCACGAATTACACCTCAATTCAAGATTTATGAACTTTGAAATTTTCCCAACTTCTACTTAGGATGTTTAAACCTATCAAATCACGTCCGATTGACTTCAAATTTTGCACACAAGTCGTATTTGACATTACGGACCTACTCCAACTTTGAAATTGGATTCCGACCCCGATATCAAGAAGTCAACCTCCGGTCAAATTTCTCAAAAACCTTCAAATTTCTATCTTTAGCCAAATGGCTCCAAAATGACCTACGGACCTCCGATTTCACTTCCGATCGCGCCCCCAAATCCAGAATCATCATACGGAGCTATTCACAGTCTCGGAATCCCAAACGGACATTGATAACATTGAATTGCACTTCAAACCAAACTTATGAAATTCCTTCTAAAATACTAACTTTCATAATAGGTGCCAAAACGCTCCCGGGTTATCCAAAACCCAATCCGGGCATACGCCCAAGTCCAAAATCATCATATGAACCTGCTGGAACCTTCAGATCCTAATTCCGAGGTTGTTTACTCAAAATTCCAATCCTAGTTCTTTCTTTCAACTTTAATTTTCTGAAATGAGAATTTTCACTTAATTTTAACTCCGACCATGCGGACAAGTCATAATACCTGAAATGAAGTTGTTCATGACCTCCGACTACTGAATGGAGCGCTGGTATTCAAAGCGACCGGTCGGGTCGTTACACCTTCGAATGTTGTTGAATGTCATTAAAGGACCTAAGTGTTATGAGGATTTAAGAAGAATCAACAATCATGAACATTTAACTTTTAGAGATGCATGTTATGCACTAGGTTTATTAGATGATGACAAAGAGCATGTGGATGCCATAAAGTAGGCAAGTAACTGGGGAATGCCATCATATCTTAAGCAGTTATTTGCTATGTTACTATTATCTAATTCAATGTCACGGTCAGAATGTGTTTCGGAGGCAACATGGATTTTATTATCAGATGATATCTTACATAAAGAAAGAAGAATATTGGATAATCCAGGTATACAATTCAACCTTCTATTTCAGATTTTTAGTATTATATATTTGTTAAAATATTTTTACATTATTGGTGCATACAAATTAAATCTTAGTCTAATCTACAATGCTAGATTTAGGCCTGCAAATTATGAGCGATTAATTATTAATATATTTTGTTGGAGACATAATCGAAGTAGCCTTCTAATGAAGTAAAGTAACATTAATTTGCTTTTACTATTTCTGAAGGAAGTTATTTTGCTCTTATCTTGATATGACTCATTACAACTTTATATTTTTATGATTAATTATATACTTTTGTTATTTTAGAGGCTGAGCTAACAAACGATGAACTAAAGAATCGTTGTCTACAAAAGTTGGAAAATTTGTTGAAAGGCTGCGGAAGAAGAATGTTATATGATTTTCCAACAATGCCAAGACCGGTTTTCAATGAAGAGGAAGTTGACAACACCGATAGACTCATATGTGAAGAATTGCATTATAATAGGTGCTCTTTGTCTAAGGAACATGAAGAATTATTGGTTAAATTGATAGTGGAGCAAAAGTTAGTTTATGACAGAATTATCACATCATTGCATGAGGACAAAGGTGGATTCTTCTACTTATATGGTCATGGAGGAACCGGGAAGACATTTATTTCGAGGACTTTGTCTTCTGCCATAAGATCTAAAGGAGACATTGTGTTAACAGTTGCGTCCAGGAGAATTGCATCTCTTTTGTTACCAGATGGTCGAACAACTCATTCGAGTTTTGCAATCCCACTCAATGCAACTGAAGATTCAACATGTAATATCAAACAAGGTGCCCCTCTATCAAAATTGATTGTCAAGACAAAGTTAATTATTTGGGATGAAGCACCAATGATGCATAGATATTGTTTTGAAGCTCTAGACAGAAATCTAAGAGATATTCTTAGATTCAAGGATGCATCCAATTTAGATCGACCATTTGGAGGAAAAACGGTTGTTCTTGGTGGTGACTTCAGACAAACACTTCCAGTCATTCCAAAAGGTACTAGACAAGATATTGTTAATGCTGCCCTTAATTCTACATATCTGTAGAATCACTGTCGTGTCTTAAAGCTAATAAAAAATATGAGGTTGGAAGGAAATCAGGTGGATTCACATTTGAATGATCTAAGACAATTTTCTGATTGGATTTTAGCAATTGGTGATGGTATGATTAGAAATTCTGTTGATGGTATTGAAAAAGTTTACATCCCTGTGTGACGACCCGACCCGTTGTCTCATGGGTTTCTACTCCGTTTCCCCCATTTTTTGCTTCTTTATTCTTCATTATAAGAGTCTTGTGTGAACGAGTTGATTTGGATTGGTTTTAGAAGGAAATGAGACACTTAGTCTCTTTAAGGAAGGCTTATTTTGGAAAAGTCAATCGGATATTGACTTATGGGTTAGAGGGCTCGGTTATGGATTTCGATGATTCGATTAGCTTTGGCAGATGATTTGTGACTTAGGGGTGCGATCGGAAGTGATTTTGGAAGTCCGGTGTAGAATTAGGCTTGAATTGGCGAAGTTAGTATTTGGCGAATTCCGGTTGATAGGTGAGATTTTGATCCGAGGGTCGGAATGGAATTATGAGAGTTATTGTAGCTTCACTAGGTGATTTGGGATGTGTGTGCAAAAGTTTAGGTCATTCGGAGGTGTTTTGGTTGGGTTTTTGATCAAATGCGTGTTTCGGAAGTTTTAGAAGAACTTAGGCTTGAATCCGAAATAATTTGATAGTTCTGGTATTGGTGGAGGTGTTTTGATGATTGGAGAAAGTTTGAATGATGTTTTAGGATGGATTGGCACTTTTGGTTGAGGTCCCGGGGGCCTTGGGGTGATTTCGGATGGCCATCAGGATGAATTTTGGATTTGTGTTATTGCTGAGATTTGCTGGTTCTGGTATTTCCGCATCTGCAGAAAAGGGACCGCAGATGCGAAAAGGGGGTCACAGGTGCGAGAGGTGCTAGGGAGCCTGAGTTCCACATATGCGGATGGGGAAGCCGCATCTGCGGTATCGCAGATGCAGTAAAAGCTTCGCAAAAGCGGACGTTGGTCTTAGAGGAGTTTCCGCAAAAGTGGATGGTTGACCGCAGAAGCAGATTTAGACCGCAGAAGCAGTCCTGGGAAACAAGGAAAGCTCCGCAGAAGCGGAGGAAATTCCGCAGAAGCGAAAACCACAGATGCGGTGTAGTGATCGCGGATGCAAAAAGGTCTTGACAGAAAAGGGTTTTAAGGTTTCATTTTGTTCCGCGAGCTAAGGTATTTTTCCACCATTTTTGAGCACCTTGAGAGCTATTGTCACGACCCAATTCCCAAACCCGTTCATGATGGCACCTCTCATAAAGACAAGGCCAGCCAGCAGAACATCAACACCTCTTTAGCAGTTACTTAGCATGGAATAGTCCAAAACATTAATAAAATTATCATAAACGCGGAAGAAAAGTGATAAAACAGGGAAAACCATCCCGACATAGCCCGAAATCGGGGTGTCACAAGTCATGAGCTACTACAGAGTTTAAATTAAGACTACAAATGTGAAGTCTGATACAATTGTCTGAAGGAAAAATTCAAAGATATGAAATAGGAGAGATAAGGGATGCGGACGTCAACAGCTACCTCGTCACTCCGACTAGCCTCCTGATCTGGGAAGAGTCAGTGCTCAGGGGTATACTCCACAATGCCTGTATCTGCACACATGGTGCAGGGAGTAATGTGAGTACTCCGACCCAGTGAGTAACAACAATAAATAATATCTGAAAGTGAGAAAACACATAACAGCACAAGGCAGTTCTATATCAGGCAGCAAAAGCAGTAAATCCGTAGAACAGAAGAGTATAAAAGTGAAATTTCCTTTTGAAAGTAAAACCAGTAAATCAAGTAAGATATCAAATAGGTAGTGAATAGAAATCTGCCCCTCGGGCCCAATGTCAATCGCTTAGAAACAGTATCAGCCCCTCGGGCTCAGTATCACATCACTCAGACCAGTATCAGCCCCTAGGGCTCAGTATCACATCACATGGGTACCCGCGCTCACTGGGGCTTTACAGACTCCGGGAGGGCCCCTTACGGCCCAAGCGCAATATCAAGCCACCTCATGGCCTATAAATCAAAGCCTGAAAGCCTACTCACATCACACTCGAGGCCTGAAAGCCTCCTTACATATCACTCGAGGCCTGATAGCCTCCTCACATATCACTCGAGGCCTGAAAGCGTCCTCACCTCACGCTCAAGGCCTGAAAGCCTCAATCAGTCCAGAAAAATATCATAAGCCCCTCGGGCATCAATAAATAATAGTTCTCAGCCCGAACATCAGTGAAATATCATTTAAAGTCTCAAAATTCATTTAAAGTGGCTGAGTTTGCAAAATAGTATAATCATTAGGACTAAGTTCAAATAACGTATCAAAATAGTGAGGAAATAGTGATAACGATCCCCGAAGGATTCAAATAATTGGCTTTAAGCCCAAAACATGGAAATAAGCCCAAATCATGATGATAAACAAATAAACTTAGTTAAATACGCGGTAAAATATCAAACGAGACGGACCAACTCATAATCCCCAGTAGTAAACAACTTCGCGCTCGCCATTAAGCGCGCATTTCACCTCAATACAGCACTACGTTGTGCAAATCCGGGGTTTCAAACCTCAGGATATCATTTACTATCATTACTCACCTCTAGGCGGCCAAAAGTCTAGCTCGCTATGCCTTTTCCTCTCTAATCGACCTCCTCGTGCGTTGAATCTGATCAAAACCACAAGGAATACGTTATAATAGGCTAAAGGAACATAACCCAATCGAAAAAACTCGAAAAATATCAAAAATCACGAAAGTGGCAAAACCCGAGCCCCGTACCCACTTCTCGAAAAATCAAAAAATTCACACCACCGGATTCCTTATCCCGCCACGAGTCCATACATATCAAATTTATCGAAATCCAAGCTCAAATGCTCCCTCAAACCTCAAGTTTTCTTTCTCTTAAGTTCAAGCCCTAACCTCCATTTTTGACCTCTAATTCCTTGATTTTTCACCCTTAATTCATGTAATAACACACTAGATTTATGTTTTAGGCACAGCATTCCTTACCTCGATGAAGCCCCTTGATTCCCTCTCCAAAATCACACAATAACCTCCAAGCCCGAAGTCAAAATGTTGAGTTCTTTCAAAAATTCGCGAAGATGGCATTAAATATCACTGACCAGGCTTTTTCGCTTCTGCGATAAATTTGTCGCTTCTGTGACTTCGCTTTTGCGGATTTTCTTCCGCTTCTGCGGTTTCTCCAAATTTTCCCAGGACCGCTTCTGCGGTCCATTACTCGCACAAGCGAGACCGCTTCTGCGGTCCTCCTGTCCGCTTTTGCAGAAACTCCCCAGACTCCACTTCTCGCTTCTGCAGCTTCCCCTTCGCTTCTGCGGAACCGCTTCTGTGGAACCGCTTCTGCGGTCCATTTCTGCAGAAGCAAAAACACCAGATATCAGAACCCTTCAGCGGTCTCCAAACTCCAAATTTTCACACCGTTAGCCATCCGAAATCACACCGAGGCCCCCGGGACCTCAAACAAAAGTACCAAAACTTCTTAAAACATTATTCAAGCTTACTCCAATCATCAAAACACCTCAACTAACACCAAAATCATCAAATCACATCGAATTCAATCCTAAGTTCTTTAAAAACTTCCGAAATGCGCATTTGATCAAAAACCTGACCAAAACACCTCCGAATGGTCTAAAATTTTGCACATATACCAAATTCACCTAACGAAGCTACTAAAACTCTCGGAATTTCATTCCAACCCTCGGATCAAAATCTCACCTATCAACCGGGATTCGCCAAAACACTAACTACGCCAATTCAAGCCTAATTCTACACCGGACCTCCAAAATCAATTCCGATCACACTCCTAAGTCACAAGTCATCCCCCGAAGCTAACCGAATAACCGGAAATCACATCCGAGTCCTCTAACTAAATAGTCAACATCCGGTTGACTTTTCCAAAACAAACCTTCCTTAAAGAGACTAAGTGTCTCATTTCCATCCAGAATCAATCCAAATCAACTCATTCACCCAAGACTCGAATAATAACACATAAAGGAGCAGAAAAAGGGGGAAACGGGGCGGTAACTCACGTAGCGACGGGCCAGGTCGTCACAGCTATTTGGGAGAAATTGAAGAATAATTCGAAGAGGTTTAATTGGAGGTAAGTTCTATGAACTAAAAACGTGATTATTATGTGAAATTAACCTCGGAATCTAGGGAAACTTGGCTAAAACGGGAAGAAACTAGGGTTTGATTTTTGATATTTCAAATTGGGATTTGAGGGGTCATTTGGACTCTGATTTTGGTGTTCTTTATATGCATAGACTCGTGGCAAGATAAGGAACCCGTTGGTGTAAGAATTTCTGAGTTTTGAGAAGTGGGACCGGGGCTCGGGTTTTGCTAATTTCAAGATTTTTGCTATTTTCAATTGTTTTCGATTGGGTATTGTCCCATTGGCATATTGTGATGTATTCGCTTTGATTTTGGATAGATTCGACGCACGTGGAGGCCGGTTTGGAGCTATAGAATTCTCAAGTTCAAGGTGAGTAATGACCGTAAATGATATTTTGAGGGTTTGAAACCCCGTAGTTGCACATCGCAGTGCTATATTGAGGTGACTTGCACGCCGGATAGCAAGCGTGGGGTAGAGCACCGTTGGGGATTGTGATTAGTCCGTCCCAATTGATGAATTTACTGCGTATTTGACTGAAATTCACTTGTTATCATGATAATTTGGGCTGATTGCCATATTTGGGCTTCGTGCCAACTATTTGAACCCTTCGGGGATTATTGTTGATATTTCCTCACTGTTTTGATTTTATACTTGAACTCAGTCCTGTATTTTCCACCGTTTTCAAGACTCAACCAAGTTTATTTTTCTTTAACACTTGAAATGATATTTTTAATAAATTTTGGGCTGAGCATCATGTTTAACAATTTCCCTAATGGCTTATGTGATTTGACTGGGTAAGGCCGAGGGCCTGTATTGTGAGGATACTTTTGGATCGAGCTGCAGGCCACAACAATGTTATACTGATACAGATATGAGGCCGAGGGCATACACTTGATGCCACGAAATGGCTTGATATTGCGCTTGGGTCGTAAGGGTCCCTTGCCGGAGTCTGCACACCCCCAGTGAGCATCGTTGACGATAAATAGGTCGGGCTGCACGCCGGAGCTGTACCGGTACTATTTGATGTGTTTGCATTATCTTATTTGTTTGATATTATCTATTTTTTTGTACTACTTCTTGCAATATAGACCTGATACTCTGGCATTCCTTGATAACTGTGTGTTGTGCCCGCGGGGCAGAAATTCTGCGCTTATCTGCACTATTTGTTTTGCATTCGTTTGCGTAACCGCTGAAAA
Source organism: Nicotiana glauca (assembly GCA_026770625.1). Taxonomy (NCBI): domain Eukaryota; kingdom Viridiplantae; phylum Streptophyta; class Magnoliopsida; order Solanales; family Solanaceae; genus Nicotiana; species Nicotiana glauca. The sequence continues at coordinate 69,308 of MU741802.1, forward strand.
AAGACATTTCAAAAGAGGCTTAAACTGAGTTAAGATGGTTTTCTAAAGAGGTCATTGCTTCACTGTTTTCTAAAAAAGGTTTACACTACTTCTATATAGCATGATGATTTGCCATACGTTATTCCTTACCGCTCATTTTTTACCTACCTTTATTACTCACTGAGTTGGAGTACTCACTTTACTCCCTGCACCTCGTGTGCAGATGCAGGTATGTATTCACCCGGTAGTGGGTTTTGGCCGATCAGAGACAGAGTTATATGAGTTAAGAAGGTGACTGCCAGCGTTCGCAATACCATTTTCCTCTCTTTTGTTCATTATTTTGGTTTTGTATACTTTAGACCTTATGGTGGATTTACATTCTGATAGATGCTCGTAACTTGTGACACCCAGATTCGGGCTGTGTTGGGTTGTATTTTTGTTAATTAATATTTTTAACTCATATTTAAGCTGTTTGTTTATGTTTAACTATTTTTTAAAAGACGAATTGGGTTTAGTTGGCTGGCCTTGTCCCCACGAGAGGCGCCATCACGATCGGGTTCAGGTTTGGGTCGTGACAAGTTGGTATCAGAGCCTAGGTTACTAGGTCTCACAAGTCATGAGCAGGTTTGGTAGAGTCTCGCAGATCGGTACGGAGACATCTGTATTTATCCTCGAGAGGTTGCAGAACCTTTAGGAAAACTTCACATTCTTGAATTCTTATCGTCCGTCCTTGATTCAGATTGAAAAGAAACTTTTGAAATTCCTTCCATGTGTTTGCATGTGCGCATGAGCGCTCAGTATCAGATGTGCCTTGATGGCTCGTGATTTCCCGATCAAGGGGCGAGATGTGATCTCTGTGAGTTTGATGTTGTGCCAGTGTGGAGGACTTGAGGCCAGATCTTGGCCTATGGCTTGAGCACCGAGGTGCTAATTGTGTGAGAAAGTGTTTCAAACTTATACGTTCGGTATTGTCTCTATTAGTGGAAGTGACGGCTGGATGGCCACGTGATGAGTATGTTAGTACTGCGATATGTATTTATGTGACTTGGAAGTGACGATGGAGGTCTGCTGGATAATAGATGAACTAATAAGTGCTTGATTTCCATTGTGGCTGGATGTGTAGCCCCAAGTTATGGGCGCGTGAAGCATTTTTTCATGTCACCTAGTTGGGAGTGAAGTAAATTTCATGTTGCGGTATGAGTTCAGACTCAGGAAGACTGAGTAACTATGTAATGTGTATAATGGTGGAAGGTATACAGAAATGTTATATTGAGGCGAAACAGGTGGGTTATCTCCTGTGGAGTGTTCTAAAGTGGTGTGATCCTTATGTGTATGTTAGTATATCTCATTTACAAGTGAAGAAAATGTGTTGAAATCTAAAATTGGCCACTTAGAGAGTGGGTGTATCTGTTGCGAAGGTGAAGGTGAGAATTGCAGAAGAGTTAAATTCTAACTGATCTATGATTTCACAAGCTTATAAGGGATTTGAGTTAATCTCACTATGATATTATGACAGCAATAGAGTACATGCGTATGATTTATTGAGTACGTTTTGATCTATAGCTTCGAGCCAAGTTGGGGAGTTTGCTATTGATTAAGTTTATTGCACGGCTAAGTGCTATGTTGGTTCCAGATTGAGGCGTGTTGGTGAGTGAGTTATGGCTTACGGAGATTGGGGTCGAGGATGGCTGTGAAGGAATTTATTTTTATTTTCAACGGTTATACGGTGCCTCGTATGTGTGTGAGAATCATAGGATGTCTTAAGTTGCTATTAGTAAAGAGTGCTAGGTGCATAGAGTAGGAAGATGCTTGCTTGTATTGTGACGAGGTCATATCTTACGGTGTCAGAGTGCTAACGAGGCACGGGTGGTTCTATTCAATGGATCAGGCTAAATGCATTTAAACAAAGTAAATGACTCTCGAGAATGGTACTAATGTGTTCGAGATTCTATATGTGACAATTGGGTATCTTGAATTTGTATATGTGATTAGAAACTGAGTCTCCATTGGGAGAGGTCAAGATGTGTA
>MU741802.1:76559-101507 GCA_026770625.1 Nicotiana glauca
TATCAATTATGGGCTTCTATGTAGCACTATCAGGAAGGTGCATGTAATGGTTCGGAATTCGTAGAATGTTCTATGATGTTTTGACTTGCGATGTAGAAGTTGGAAGGTACGAAATGGTTCGTGGGATGTGAGACAACATGGTCTCGTGATTCAAAGCCACTCAGAATGAGTGCAGATGGATGTTGTTATATGTTGAATGCAGTTACTATTATTCGTAGGTCAATCAGGGTAAGTCAAAAGAAGATGGATTGGTTATCCATATATCTGTTGGCATGTTGGTGGTAGAGATCAATTCCTTCAGCATGATCAAGTTACGCATGTGATTTGTGGCGGTACAGGTGAGGCCTGTCGTCCGTCGTAATTGATGTAATTCAAGAGTATTCCATTGTTATGGGCCTGTTACGTGTAGGAGGATCCCGAAAGGATCATGGTGGGTTGGATCACTACTTAGAGATTTTCATATTCTATGGTTAGGAGAATTCACCCGTGTGTTGCTATGGTTCTCCTGAAGTGAGTTAAGTGGAAAGTTTTATATGATGAAGTGTTAATCTAATAATGGTTCCGAAGCTGTGATGAAGAGTGTGTTCTATCGTATGTTGGCATGTTGGGTGCAATGAGTGGTATGGAATTTGAAGTGAAGAAAGGGGTAACAACTTGGTATGGACAAGGATGTCACGAGCTCGGATGAGTAGGGAAGAAGTCTCGACATTTAAGGTAAATCGGTATTGTCTTCAGCATCACCTGAGAATGGTGTTTTGTGAAAAGGCTTTGCACCCTAGTTAATGATTCTTGGTCACTTTTCAGCGTTAGTGCAGTCGGTGGTTTGGAGGTACGACCCAGTTATTCGTAATGGTATGTTGTGGGAGGGTGTCCCACAGGAAGATTATGTAAGTGTGGCAGTTAGTCACTTGATTGATTGAAGACTTGAACCAAGTATGAAGGTTGTGATAATATCGTTGAATTTAGAAAATATGTCCGGAGGGCACTCAGTCTATTGAGTTGTGGACTATGGATGATTTCTCCGACTTTGATGGATGTTCTTATGTGTTATGAGCGGAAGGTGAGTGGTTAAGGACCTTTGAAATGTAATTAACCTAGTTTAGTGCGATCAGAATCGGCTTGTGGTCAGTGGATGGATTCAAATGTGAATATGGGCTCTGTGTCAGGCCAAACGGGTTCATTTCAGTGATGCCGCTCCTTATGGAGGAGGAGCCAGGATGTTATTTCATTGTCAGATATTTTATGCAGTGATACACTATGCCATGTGAGTTGTGAGACGGTTTGAGAAAATGTTGAGGATTCGCGTAGAAATGATGTTTATGAGCAAAATGGCTCTCGAGATTCAGATTGTATATCGCACCCCAGTTGAGCTTGAGTTTTGGTAGCTTATAGCGCTGTATGTCCCCTCAGGGACGGTATTATGCACTTAGCGTGCTTGTGACCAAAATTCAGTATTTTATATTAATGAGAAATTTAGCTCTATGTACACCTCTTTAGGTGAGTGTTATGTGTGGATCGGGTGGCATGCCGCCATGAGTGTGTTATTTGGATCGGGTTGCGCGCCACAATAGTGTGATATTGAGCATAGTTTCTATATGCTATTTTTGTATGCCTTGCTTCCTATTTTCTAAGGAGAGCACGTATTAGTGCGTAAGTTAGGCAGTTCCTTCCAGAGTTCATCTTCCTTTTTTTGTATACCGTGGTAGCCTATCGGCACTTTGTGGCATCATATGAGACTTTTGATTGTGTACGGGGTGGCCTATTGCCTAAGCGGTTCGTACTAGATGAGGTCACACATTGGGGCGAAGTTATGCGGATGTATGATATTGCGAGTTAGATTCGTGTGTTCTGTCTCTATGATGGGAGACGGGTTCTCCGTCTTGTGTTGTGGTGGTAATGTAGAGCTTGAAGTACATCTCTTTTATTTGAGCCATTTTCATGAATTGAGTATGTTCGGACTATTGCTTATCGGTGTGCGTATTGTGCGAGTGGTGACTTAGTCCTGTACTAATGTGTAATGTCACCAGAGTAGTGTGTTGATTAGATGAGATCGTTGGGATCTTTAATGAGTGCGAGCAGATTTGATTTCAGTATGTTGGAAGGATAATATCGAGCTTCGACTCAGAAAATTGATGTAGTATTTGCCAAAGGAAAAGTGGTTTCACGAATGGTTGATCTGAGAAATGGTGATGGCTTACTGCGTGTTTTAGTTATCAGTTGCAGTATATGTAAAAGTATTGGAAAGAAACTTTAGTTGTTAAGATGGTTTCTACCAGTATTCAGGCCTTGTGTGCAGCTGCTGTGAATGGGAGTTATCGCTACATGTGTTTGAGTTATGTGGGATATCCGGTAATTGCACATAAGGTTGCAGGTATGGGTTATTACAGCTGGTTCGGGCTTGTTCTGAATATAGATGGGAGGTTCTGAACTTGTGTACGATTTCGGAAATGGAAATGTGGTTCTATGGTTTATGGGCTAGATTGGATTACGAAATTGCAGTGACAATGTGTAATCGGAACTATGTGAGATAGGGTGATGGGGGATCACCCCCCGGGTATATGCATGGTAAAGTTATTCAGCTATTGGTTGGCTTCTAGGACAACTCTGGGTACGCTCGAGGACGAGCGTCTGTTTAAGTTAGGGAGGATGTGATGACCTGACCCATTGTCTGATGGGTTACCGCTCTGTTTCCCCCATTTTCTACTTCTTTATGCTTCATTATAAGAGTCTTGTGTGAACGAGTTGATTTGGATTGGTTTTAGAAGGAAATGAGACACTTAGTCTCTTTAAGGAAGGCTTATTTTGGAAAAGTTAAGCGGATGTTGACTTATGTGTTAAAGGGCTTAGTTATGTATTCCGATGATTCGGTTAGCTTCGGCGGATGATTTGTGACTTAGGGGTGCGATCGGAAGTGATTTTGGAAGTCCGGTGTAGAATTAGGCCTGAATTGGCGAAATTGGTATTTGGCGAATTCCGGTTGATTGGTGAGATTTTGATCCGAGGGTCGGAATGGAATTCTGAAAGTTGTTGTAGCTTCATTAGGTGATTTTGGATGTGTGTGCAAAATTTCAGGTCATTCGGAGGTGTTCTGGTCGGGTTTATGATCAAATGCGTGTTTTGGAAGTTTTAGAAGAACTTAGGCTTGAATCCAATGTAATTTGATGGTTTTGGCGTTGGTGGAGGTGTTTTGATGATTGGAGCAAGTTTGAATGATGTTTTAGGATGGATTGGCACTTTGGTTGAGGCCATCGGGATGAATTTTGGATTTGTGTTATTGCTGAGATTTGCTGGTTCTGGTATTTCCGCATCTGCGAAAAAGGGGCCGCAGATGCGAAAAAGGGGTCACAGGTGCAAGACGTGCTAGGGAGCCTGAGTTCCGCAGATGCTGATGGGGAAGCCGCATCTACGGTATCGCAGATGCAGTCAAGGATTCGCAGAAGCGGACGTTGGTCATAGAGGAGTTTCCGCAAAAGCGGACGGTTAATCGCAGAAGCAGTGTCCGCAGAAGCGAATTTAGACTATAGAAGCGGTCCTGGGCAACAGTGAAAGCTCCACGGAATCGAAAACCACAGATGCAGTGCAGTGATCGCGGATGCAAAAATTTCTGGACAGAAAAGGGTTTTAAGGTTTCATTTTGTTCCATGAGCTAAGGTATTTTTCCATCATTTTTTAGCACCTTGAGAGCTATTTGGGAGAAATTGAAGAGGGATTCGAAGAGGATTAATTGGAGTTAAGTTCTATGAACTAAAAACGTGATTATTATGTGAAACTAACCTTGGAATCCAGGGAAACTTGTCTAAAATGGAAAGAAACTAGGGCTTGAGTTTTGATATTTCAAATTGGGATTTGAGGGGTCATTTGGACTCTGATTTTGGTGTTCTTGATATGCATAGACTCATGGCGAGATAAGGAAGCTGTTGGTGTAAGAATTTCTGAGTTTGGAGAAGTGGGCCCGGGGCTCGGATTTTGCTAATTTCGAGATTTTTGCTATTTTTCGATTATTTTCGAATGGGTATTGTCCCATTGGCATATTGTGATGTATTCGCTTTGATTTTGGATAGATTCGACGCACGTGGAGGCCGGTTTGGAGCTAGAGAATTCTCAAGTTCAAGGTGAGTAATGACCATAAATGATATTTTGAGGGTTTGAAACCCCGTAGTTGCACATCGCAGTGCTATATTGAGGTGACTTGCACGCCGGATAGCGAGCGTGGGGTAGAGCACTATTGGGGATTGTGACTTAGTCCGTCCCGATTGATCAATTTACTGCGTATTTGACTGAAATTCACTTGTTATCATCATAATTTGGGCTGATTTCCATATTTGGGCCTCGTGCCAACTGTTTGAACCCTTCGGGGATTATTGTTGATATTTCCTTACTGTTTTGATTTTATACTTGAACTCAGTCCTGTATTTTCCACTGTTTTTAAGACTCAACCAAGTTTATTTTGCTTTAACACTTGAAATGATATTTCTAATAATATTTGGGCTGAGCATCATGTTTAACTGTTGCCCTAGTGGCTTATGTGATTTGACTGGGTAAGGCCGAGGGCCTGTATTTTGAGGATGCTTTTGGATCGGGCTGCATGCCGTAGCAGTGTTATACTTATACTGATATGAGGCCGAGGGCCTAAACTTGATACCACGAGATGGCTTGATATTGCGCTTGGGCCGTACGGGGCCCCTCCCGGAGTCTGCATACCCCCAGTAAGTGTCGTCGACGATAAATGGATCGGGTTGCATGCCGCAGCGATATGTGGAGCGGGCTGCACGCCGCAGCTGTACCGATACTATTTTATGTGTTTGCATTATCTTATTTGTCTTGTATTATCTGTTGTTTTGTACTACTTCTTGCAATATAGACCTGATACTCTGGCATTCCTTGATAAATGAGTGTTGTGCCCGCGGGGCAGAAATTATGTGCTTATCTGCACTATTTTTTTTTGCATTTGTTTGTGTAACCGTAGAAAAAGGACATTTCAAAAGTAGCTTAAACTGAGTTAAGATGTTTTTCCAAAGAGTTCATAGCTTCACTGTTTTCCAAAAAGGGTTTACACTGCTTCTATATAGCATGATGATTTATCATACGTGATTCCTTACCGCTCAGTTGTTATTTACCTTTATTACTCACTGAGTTGGAGTACTCACTTTACTCCCTGCACCTCGTGTGAAGATGCAGGTATGTATTCACCCGGTAGCGGGTTTTGGCCGATCAGAGGCGGAGTTATATGAGTTAAGGAGGTGACTGCCGGCGTTCGCAATACCATTTTCCTCTCTTTTGTTCATTATTCCAGTTTTCTATGCTTTAGACCTTGTAGTGGATTTACATTCTGATAGATGCTCGTGACTTGTGACACCCCGATTAGGGCTGTGTTGGGTTGTATTTCCGTTAATTAGTATTTTTAAGTCATATTTAAGTTGTTTATTTATGTTTAACTATTTTTGAAAAGACGAATTGGGTTTAGTTGGCTGGCCTTGTCCCCACGAGAGGCACTATCACGATCGGGTCCGGGTTTGGGTCGTGACACCCTGATGATCTTATCATAAATAATTGTGGCGATCCAATTTCTGCGATTATGGAAAGTACATATCCAGATTTTTTAAGTTATTGCATTGATATTACATACCTACAGCAAATAGGAATTCTTGCTCCCACTCTTGACTTGGTTGAATCAATCAACGAATACATGGTTTCACTAAATCAAATTCAACCAAAAATATTTTTGTGTTCCAATACAATTTGCATGTCAGACGACGCTTTTACAGGTTTGGAACACATACATACACCTGAATTCCTAAACACTATTAAGTGTTCTAGAATTCCAAATCATGTTATCACTTTGAAAGTGGGTGTCCCAATGATGTTATTGAGAAATATAGACCCATCTTCAGGGCTATGTAATGGAACAAGATTAATCATCACTAGAATCGGAAATCGGGTTATCGAAGCAAAAGCTTATCGGGAAATATGGCTGGACAAAAGGTCTTCATTCCGAGAATGTCATTAACTCCATCAGATGCAAGAATACCTTTTAAGTTCCAGCGAAGGCAATTTCCAATAGTTGTATCCTTTGCAATGACTATAAACAAAAGTCAAGGACAATCTTTATCTCATGTTTGGTTATATTTAAAGAAACCGGTCTTCACACATGGGCAGCATTACGTTGCTCTATCACGGGTTACAAAAAGAAAGGGATTAAAGATTTTCGGTTTATGACGATGATGGATAAATTTCAAATGAAGCAATAAATATAGTTCACAAAGAAATTTTCTGTAATTTACTTGGAGAATGAAAGCAAATCTGATCTGAAAGTTCATAACATTTTTGCTACTCTTGCCTTTGTCTTTGCTAAACCATATTTGAAATAAACTTCAGAAATAATAGTTGATAACTTCAATTGGTATGCTTATCTGTTATCTCATCAACATTAGTTGTTACTATTTTGAGTTACTTTGAACTAATAAATTCTTATGGTTAAAATATACTAACAAACAACTTGCAACCATCTCTGACCTTTTACAACAGAGTTCTCGCAATGGATGTTGAGGTTTACAAAATAAAATTTGCTCCGCTACCGTAGGTGGAACAAAAGAAGACAAAGACTCTACTAGTAAAATTAATACTAAATCAACTTCCGATTGATTTTTGTTTCATCACACATTTAAATCCGATTAAAGATTTGTGAATTGGCAGCTTATAACTTTTACTTACTGATGCATTATAAATATGAATCATTTAGTTCAAATGAAAGAACGTCCATTTCAACTAATACTCCTCTATTATCCCTATCATATTTTCTATTCTTCAACCCTTCTATTTTAATTTTCATCTCATTTTCTCTCTGTTATTTCTACTCCTACGATATTTTGTGAATTATTTAGAATTTATGCCTTTCTCTTCAAATTTGTGATAGCATTAGTGGAGAAAAAATATCTTCTTTTAAAGTGCTCATAAATTAAATTCGTCCAAATTATAGTTGCAGTAGGGTATTACTCGCTAAATGAAAATTTAAATTTCTTTTATGTTCCTTTCGGTGAGTATCAATTGATTACTCATTCTTTTATCAAGTTGTGTAAACTAATAGTAATTCATTGTTCAGGGATGTCAAATATATGTTCATCTATGTTGTTTGGAGCTGCTTGCAGCGCTTTCTTCGGATATTTCACTGCATTCTATGGTAAAGGTTAGTGCTTTAGAACCGCGAAGCCATGTTTCTCATAGGCAAGTCCGCAAATGAATCGAAAGAAGGATTACTTGAGGTATATTAACTAATTAAATTCTTATTTGTTATCTGTAAAATTCTAACGCAAACTTTATTTCTAGAATACTGGTACTGCTGATGAGTATTCCTATCTAGTTGAGTTGAACAATATTCTTCAAAAAAAAATTCAAGTTTAAGGTTATTGTCAAGAGCTCGAACATTCGGTTGCAAGCTGAAGTTTACAGTGTTGTCCAGCTTACAGATGAGGAGCAATTGATAAAGAAGTATGATCAGGCTGCACATTCAGATGCCTTAACTGAATGTGATCTACACTCACAAACTTCATAACATATTTAAATTGCATATTATGTAGCTTAATTTCAAACTCATTTATTTATTAATGTTTGGTAGGACCCTGACTTCAATACTAATCAAGGCATATACGGAGAGAAGGAATGCGAGGTAAATAAGGCATTTGCACCATGATAGCTTGAAGTATTATAGTCCTTTTTTACACCTAATTTATAGCAATGGCAAGTCATTGTACTGAACAAACTTTTTGATACCTGAAGCCTGTTAGTCATTTTAGAAGCTTTTACTTTACTAAAAAGTGTACTCTACTGGATAAGTTGTTAAAGATAAGTTAAAAGATAATGTACTGAACAAATGCAAGTATTTTAGGGAGCTTTTGTAAGTCATATTTGGTTGGATAATATTGTAGAGAACACACATTAATCTTCTTTCTGTTAATAAAAGTACACAGTTCTTATTGAGTTGAAGCCACAGTTAAGTCAAATTCGAGGACATTATTGAAATTAGTCAAGTTACTCGAGAAAAAATTGAAGGAGAAGATGCAAAGGAAGAAGGCTGATAAAAACTTATTAAAATAATCAACAATTCTTACTTCAACTCTCACCGCTAGAAACAAGGTTTGTGATTCAGTGATGTTCTTATTGTTTTGTGTTTTACATTATTGTATCAGTATACTACTAGAGGAATGTCTGTTTTTTATCAACTTTTTAAAGGCTTCATGTGGTCTGCGTAAAAAACCAAAATAGCAGATAGTGGACATAGATGCTGCAGATGTGAACAATGAGTTGGCAATCTTAATAATTTGATTTCCTTCCCTATTTACTCCGTTGGCATTCACCAGATCAAACTTTTATAGTGCATTCTTGAAGCCACTAACTTTTAAAGGGGAATGGTTTAATTTGACTTGATTTAGAGTGTTGTTGTGAGTTTGCTTTGTTAATTATCTCTGTTACAGATCATTATCATATCTATTTTTTGGATATTGCTTGCTAAACCAGATAAGTTGAACAGGTGTAGGTCAAGTTGGGTATGTTTTTAATAGTATTTTCTTACTACTTTATTATACGACTATTTGTTACATTAACATGTTTTAAAAAATAATAGCATTTGCATGCTTTTTTTATTTACCGTCCTTTCTAAGATATATTTTCTTATGAAAGATTATATTTATTATTCTCCGCGCAACGCGCGGGTACGGATACTAATATTAATTAAATAGACAAACTATATATTAAAACTGAAAATCCAGCAACTCCTCTTTCCTTTCCTCTTCAAGTCAATTCCCCTACAAGATTATATTATTGAAGTCAATAGCCTCTAGCCAAGCTGGTCCAAGTCAGTAAACAATTTTTCGTCTTCTATTCTTCATTCATTGCATTTACGTACATGACCTAAATTCACATCAGCTCCTCAAATTTATTTTATTTTTTCAAAAAAAAAAAGAAATAAAAAACTCCTAGCTCATCAGATCTGTCCTTGTTGATCTAGAAAATAATAATATTGCAAGCCGTTTATTACTATTTGTTTAGGGTTTTTTTTCACCCCTTAAGTTTAGATATCTAATAAGTATTCTTAATCTTAAGAGTATTTGTTTAAACTATTCTTTTATCTCTCTTAAAGCTTTAACATTGACCTAATACTTCTTTTGTTTAACTAACTAGGTATACAAAGTCCACTAACTTAGATTAATCCAAAATTCATACTGATCGCTAGGCCAACTAAAGAAATAAAACTCTCCTTGTCAAGAAAAGTTCTTCATTCTCAAGGCTCGAGCCTTTCAGTGGCAGAACTAAAGAGTGTTCCCCTCCTCGGAAAATATTATTATACAAATAGAGCAAAAATAATTTTTTTGGTTATATATAAGTTGTTAATTCCCACGATATAAAGAAAAATTCAAGTATAAGAGTAAAGGGTTCAAAATTGGTTTAGGTCATAGGTTCAAACTCCAACTGTTGTATCCTAGATTTTTTTTTTTTTTTTAAAATCCTCTTATATAAATTTTTAGTTCCTTCACTGCTAATACTCAATATGATAATATGTCACTAATATTAAATCTACATGTAAACGTGAAACTTTAAAAATATTTCGCTTCTTTTAAATAGTTACGTCAAATGATGAATTTTAAACCAAAAAATAATATCATGGATCTTGCTCATATCTGATCTATATTGTTTCCTCTATTTTTAAAGAGTTGACTTGTTGCGATTATCTCATAAATATATGCTACTGCTCTATCAATTGAAACCATGGGTTCTGATTTAAAAAAAATAAATAAAATTAAAACATATATAGAAGTCAGCCCTTTTAAAAGTCAACTCATGTTACCTTGCTCACGACCGCTGACTTTTTGGGGTTATCCGACAACTCTATTGATTAATCACTATTTTTTTTCAGTAAAATTAAAATTAAAGTAAAAGCTACTTTCGTAACCATAATTTAATGAAAGTTTTTTTCACTGCAGCTACAGTCAAATCTTTTTATAACAGCATTGTTTGTTCAGATATTTTTTTTACTTTTGTAGTGAATGGTTGTTATATGCCGTCACGTCGTCACGTGAGTTACCGCCCTATTTTCCCTATTTTCTACTTCTTTACGCTTCATTATAAGTGTCTTGTGTGAACGAGTTGATTTGGAGTAATTTTAGAAGGAAATGAGACACTTAGTCTCTTTAAGGAAGACTTGTTTTGGAAAAGTCAACCGGATGTTGACTTATATGTTAGGAGGCTCGGATATGGATTCTGATGATTTGGTTAGCTTCGGGGGATGATTTGTAACTTAGGAGTGTGATCGGAAGTGATTTTGGAGGTCCGGTGTAGAATTAGACTTGAATTGGTGAAGTTAGTATTTTGGCGAATTCCGGTTGATATGTGAGATTTTGATCCGAGGGTCGGAATGGAATTTCGAAAGTTGCGGTAGCTCCGTTAGGTGATTTGGGAAGTGTGTACAAAATTTCAGGCCATTTGGAGGTGCTTTGGTTGGGTTTTTGATCGAATGCATATTTCGGAAGTGTTTAAAGAACTTAGGCTTGAATTCGATGAGAAATGATGGTTTTAGTATTGTTTGAAGTGTTTTAATGCTTGGAACTAGTTTGAAGGATGTTATAGGAGGTGTTGGTATTTTTGGTTGAGGTCCCGGGGGCCTCGGGGTGATTTCGGATGGTTAACGGGAAGTTTGGCTTGTGAAACTTAAGGAATTTCTGCTACTTCTGGTATTTCCGCTTCTGCGGAAGTGGGACCGCAGAAGCGGTATCGCAGATGCGTGCGTGGAGTCGCAGAAGCGGGAGGGCTGAAGTAAGCCTGGGACCACAGGTGCGGGTTGGGGACCGCATCTGCGGAGCCGCAGATGCGGCTAAGTGATCGCAGAAGCGGTTTGACCCCTTAAGTGAAATTCTGCAGGAGCGGATGGAGTAACCGCAGAAGCGGTGCCGCATAGGCGAAAATTTGACCGCAGAAGCGGAAAGGCCTGGGTAGAATATTTAATTGGTCTTCTTCGCGAATTTTTGAAGGGTTTCATATTTTTAACTCGGACTTGGAGGATTGTGGGCGATTTTGAAGAGAGATTTCAGGGGGTTTCGATAAGGTATGAATTCTTGAACTCAAAACACGATTTCATGGTGTTATTACATGAATTGGAGCTGAAAACTCAAGAAAATAATGGGTAAAAATGGTGGATTAGGGCTTGAAAACTTAAGAGAGTTAAAATGGGGATTTGAGGAGTCATTTATGGACTCCGATTTTGGTAATATTTATATGTATAGACTCGTGGCAAGATAAGGAATCCGTTGATGTTAAATTTTTTAATTTTTGAGAAGTGGGCCCGGGGCTCTTGTTTTGCTAATTTCGAGATTTTCGCTATTTTCGTTTGTTTTCATTTGGGTATTGTTCCATTGGCATATTGTGACGTATTCGTTGTGGTTTTGATCAGATTCGGCGCATGAGGAGGTCGATTTGAGAGGCAAGGGCATAGCGAGCTAGGATTTTGGTTGGCTTGGGGTGAGTAATAGATGTAAATGATGTCCTGAGGGTTTGAAACCCCGTATTTGCACATCGTAGTGCTATATTGAGGTGACTTACACGTCGGGTAGCGAGCGTGGGGTAGAGCACCATTGGGGATTGTGACTTGGCCCGTCCCTGTAGATGAATATACTGCGTAATTGACTGAAATTCACTTATTATCATTATAATTGAGCTAATTGCTATATTTGGGCTTCGTGCCAATTGATTGAATCCTTCAGGGATTGCTATTACTGGTTTCTTATCATTTTTCATATTGTTGAACTCAGTTCTAGTATTTAATACTGTTTTGCAAACTAAGCCACATTTTCTCAAACTAATAACCTAATTAATATTTTCAAAGTAGGTTTGGGCTGAATATTTCTATATTATTGTGCCCGAGAGGCCTATGTGATTTTGGACTGATTATGGGATCGTGTTGCGCGCTGCAGCGATAATGTATTGATATTGATATGAGGCCGAGGGCCTAGTTGATGCCACGAGATGGCTTATTATTGCGCTTGGGCCGTAAGGGGCCCCTCCCAGAGTCTGCACACCCCCAGTGAGCGGCGTAGACGATAAATAAATGGAGCAGGCTGCACGCCGCAGCGGGTACTAGGGAGTACCGGACTATATATTGCTTTTCATATTTGATTGTCATTAACTTGCTTATCTGTCGTAGTATTTCCATAATTTTTGTTATTGGTTTAGTGATTTAATACTACTTGGTTCAGGTTGCTGTATTTATAGAATTACTTTGTGCAAATTCAGGATTTCTTATTCTTAGCCTTTATTTATGTTTATTACTCACAGGGTCGGAGTACTCACATTACTCCCTGTACCTTTCGTGCAGATCCAAGTACACCTGCGGGTGTGTAAGGACTTCTTTGCTTAGCAGCTTATCCGGGAATATCAAGGTAGCTGCATTTGACGTCCGCAGTCCTGATCTTCCTTCTACCTTATTACTTTATTTCCGTATTTCTAGAGAATGATATGTAGTAGGTTGATACTCATGTACTAGAGGCTCAGACTTGTGACACCGGATTCTTTGGGCTGTGTAGTTGCTTTATATTTTGGGATTTCCGCATGTTTAACTCTATTTCAGAATTTCCATACTATGACTTAGTAATTTATCTGTGTTAATTAATTCATGAACTTTATAAAATGGTTAAGGTTATTAAATTGGTCGGGCTTGTCTAGCAGTGTGTTGGGCGCCATCACGACCGGGGTTGGGATCATGATAAGTTGGTATCAGAGCCTAGGTTACTTGGTCTCGCAAGTCATGAGCCGGTTGGTAGAGTCCCGTGGATTGGTACGGAGACGTCTGTACTTATCCTCGGGAGGCTGCCGAACCTTTAGGAAAACTTCACATTCTTGAAACTCTTGTTGTGTGGCTTTGTTGAACTGAGGACTAAACTTCTATTATTCTATTCTCTCACAGATGGTGAGGATACGAGCTACCGGACGTGACGGACGACCACCAGTGCCACCTACTGAGGCCGCCAGAGGTCGTGGACGCAGTCGTGGTCGTGGAAGAGGCAGAGCAGCCAGGGCAGCTCCTGCTGATCCACCAGTTGCCCCAGCTCAGGATCAGACTCCAGCTGTGGATACTCCAGCAGTACCTGTTCAGGCACCAGCTGTGCCTATCGTGATTCTGGGTCTTCGGGAGACCTTGGCACAGATATTATCAGTCTGCACTGGCCTGGCTCAGGTAGTTTCAGCCACCACAGCAGCAGCAGCTACTTTGCGGGCCGGGGGAGTCAATCAGACCCCCGCTGCTCGCACATATGAGCAGGTGGTGCATGGGCTATAGACACCAGAGGCACCTCCAGCTCAGCAGGTTGCACCAGTTCAGGGCTTCGTGGTTCTAGCTATGCCAGACGATGAGCAGCGTCATCTCGAGAGGTTTGGTAGGCTCCAACCTCCGACATTCAGTGGTGTTGAGGGCGAGGATGCCTAGGGTTTTCTTGACAGATATCAGTGTATGCTCCGTACGGCAGGGATTTTGGAGTCGAATGGTGTGGCATTTACTACTTTTAAGTTCACGGGGGCTGCCCTTACTTGGTGGGAGGACTTTGAGAGGCGTAGGCCTGGCGGTGAAGCACCCCTGACTTGGAAGCAGTTCTCCTCTCTTTTTCTGGAGAAATATGTACCTCAGTCCCGCAGAGAGGAGCTGCGTAGGCAGTTTGAGTGGTTGACGCTAGGGGATATGACAGTGACTCACTACGAGATGAGATTTTCACAGTTGGCCCGTCATGCTATCTGGATGGTTCCGTCAGATCGTGAGAGGATTAGGAGATTTTTGGATGGCCTTAACTACCATCTCCGTATTCTGATGACTAGAGAGAGAGAGTACTGGGTGCTACGTTTGAGGAGGTGGTGGATATCGCTCGTGAGATCGAGTCAGTTCGTCGTAGAGAGCGAGAGGAGAGGAGGCCAAGATGCCTCGTAGATCGGGGAGTTATAGTGGTGCTCCTTCGAGGGGCCAGTTCCATCAGGGTAGAGGTCGTTCTTTTAGGCCTGCTTAGTCGGTCCGTCTAGAGTATTGTGGGGGATTTTAAGGCCATGGTTATCATGTGCCCCACCAGGGTTAGTCTTCACTCAGCGCCCTCCCAGCTCAGAGTTCATCTCATGCCCCGTCAGCTCAGGGTTCTTCTGCGCCGAGTGTATCTGCTAGTCATTCCGGTGCGAGGGGTTCCCATCAGGCCCTATCTCCAGCACTGGGCAGCTGTTATGAGTATGGAGAGTTTGGTCACTTGAGAAGGCAGTGCCCTTGACTTTGTGGCAGACAGCATCAGCAGAGGGGTCAGCCCTCGACTTCTGCTCCAGTAACTTCATCACCCGCCCAGCCAGCTAGGGGTGGAGATCAGGCCGCCAAGGGTCGTCCCAGTGGTGGAGATCTATCAGGCAGTGGCCTGGCTCGTTTCTATGCTATGTCGGGCAGGACAGATGCCATTGCCTCAGACGCTGTCATTACAGGTATTGTTTCAGTCTGCCACCGAGACACCTCAGTATTATTTGATCCCGGTTCCACCTATTTTTATGTGTCTTCATATTTTGCTCATCATTTGGGTACGTCCCGAGGGTGTCTTGCTCTACCTGTTCATGAATCTACCCCGATGGGCGATACTATTATTTTAGACCATGTATACCAATCATGTTTGGTGACTATTGGGGGTCTGGAGACCCGAGTTGATCTATTGCTATTGAGTATGGTGGATTTTGATGTCATTTTGGACATGGATTGGTTATCTCTGTGTCATGCTATTCTAGACTGTCATGCTAAGATAGTCACTTTGGCTATACTGAGTGTGTCGAGGATCGAGTGACAGTGTGACTGACTATGTTCCTAGTAGAGTTATTTCTTTCTTGAAGGGCCAGCGTATGGTTAAGAAGTGTTGTCTTTCCTATTTGGCGTTTGTGAGGGATGTTGAAGCTGAAACGCCTAGCATTGATTCTGTTCCAGTTGTGAGGGAATTTCCCGATGTATTTCCTACAGACCTGTCGGGCATGTCACCGGACAGGGATATTATTTTTGGTATTGACCTGGTGCCGGGCACTCAGCCCATCTCTATTCCGCCATATCGTATGGCACCAGCGGAGTTGAAGGAATTGAAGGAGCAGCTTCAGGAGCTCCTGGATAAGGGGTTGATTCGGCCTAGTGTGTCTCCTTGGGGTGCATAATGTGCATCCATTATAGGCAATTGTACAAGGTAACAATCAAGAACAAGTATCCCCTGCCTCGCATTGATGATTTGTTTGGCCAGCTTCAGGGAGCGAGGTTGTTTTCCAAGATTGATCTCCATTCGGGTTATCACCAGCTGAAGATCAGGGATTCAGATATTCATAAGACTGCTTTCAGGACTAGATATGGTCACTATAAGTTTCTTGTCATGTCTTTTGGGCTGACCAATGCCCCAGCAGCGTTCATGTATCTGATGAACAGTGTATTTCGGCCTTATCTGGATTCATTTGTCATAGTGTTCATTGATGATATTCTGGTATACTCGCGCAGTCAGGAGAAACACGCGCAACATTTGCGAGTTGTATTGCAGAGATTGAGCGAGGAGATGCTTTATGCAAAGTTCTCTAAGTGTGAGTTCTAGCTCACTTCAGTGGCTTTCTTTGGACACGTGGTGTCCAGCGAGGGTATTCAGGTTGACGCGAAGAAGATAGAGGCGGTGCAGAGTTGGCCTAGACCGTCCTCAGCCACGAAGATTCGTAGTTTCCTTGGGTTGGCAGGCTATTATCGCCGGTTTGTTCAGGGTTTTTCCTCTATTGCATCGCCCTTGACTAAGTTGGCTCAGAAGGGTGTTTCATTTGTATGGTCGGACGAGTGCAAGGAGAGCTTTCAGAAGCTCAAGACAGCTTTGACCACATCTCCAGTATTGGTTTTGCCGTCAGCTTCAGGTTCATATACGGTATATTGCGATGCTTCCAGAGTTGGGATTGGGTGTGTATTGATACAGGAGGGTAGAGTTATTGCTTATGCTTCTCGCCAGTTAAAGCCCCATGAGCAAAACTACCCCGTTCATGATTTGGAGTTAGCTGCTATAGCTCATGCATTGAAGATTTGGAGGCATTACTTGTACGGCGTATCTTGTGAGGTATTCATCGATCATCGCAGTCTTTAACATTTATTCAGGCAAAAGGACCTTAATTTGATGCAGTAGAGGTGGCTACAGTTACTGAAGGATTATGACATTACTATTCTGTATCACTCGGGGAAGGCCAATGTAGTGGCCGATGCATTGAGCCGAAAGGCGGTGAGTATGGGGAGCTTGGCGTACATTCCAGCTGAGGAGAGGCCATTGTCAGTTGATATTCAGGCCTTGGCCAATCAGTTTGTGAGACTAGATATTTCAGAGCCCAGTCGGGTGTTGGCTTGTGTGGTTTCTCGATCTTCCTTGTATGATTAGAGAGTGTCAGTATGAGGATCTGCATTTGCTTATCCTTAAGGACAGGGTTCAGCATGATGATGTCAGGGATGTGACCATTGGGGATGATGGTGTGTTGAGGATGCAGGGCTGGATTTGCGTGCCCAATGTGGATGGGCTTCGGGAGTTGATATTGAATGAGGCCCATAGCTTGCAGTATTCCATTCATCTGGGTGCCGCAAAGATGTATCAGGATCTTAGACAGCACTATTGGTGGCGGAGGATGAAGAGAGATATTGTGGAGTATGTAGCCCGGTGTTTTAAATGTCAACAGGTAAAATATGAGCATCAGAGACCGGGTGGCTTGCACCAGCAGATGGTTATTCTTGAGTGGAAGTGAGAGAGGATCACTATGGATTTTGTTACCAGACTCCCACGGACTTTGAAGAAGTTTGATGCTATTTCGGTAATTGTAGACAGGCTGACCAAGTCCGCGCACTTCATTCCGGTTTGTACTACTTATTCTTCAGAGCGGTTGGCAGAGATTTATATTCGGGAGATTGTTCAGTTGCATGGTGTCCCAGTTTCCATCATATCAGACCGGGACACTCAGTTCACCTCTCATTTTGGCAGACGGTTCAGCGAGAGTTGGGTACCCAGGTGCAATTGAGCACAGCCTTTCACCCTCAGACAGACGGACAGTCCGAGCACACCATTCAGATATTGGAGGATATGCTACGCGCCTGTGTTATTGATTTTGGAGGGTCATGGGATCGGTTTCTACCTCTTGCAGAGTTTGCCTACAACAACAGCTATCAGCCCAGCATTCAGATGGCACCGTATGAGGCCTTGTATGGGAGACGGTGTAGATCTCCAGTTGGTTGGTTCGAGCCCGGGGAGGCTTGATTATTGGGGACAGATTTGGTTCAGGATGCATTAGAGAAGGTGAAGGTGATTCAGGAGAGACTCCATACAACGCAGTCGGGGCAGAAGAGTTATGCGGACAAGAAGGTTCGAGAAGTGTCCTATATGATTGGTGAGAAGGTCTTGCTGAAGGTCTCACCCACCAAGGGTGTTATGACATTCGGAAAGAAAGGGAAATTGAGTCCGCGGTTCATTGGGCCTTTTGAGGTACTTAGGAGGATTGGGGAGGTGGCTTATGAGCTTGCCTTGCCACCTAGCTTGTCGGGCGTGCATCTAGTTTTTCATGTTTCTATGCTCCGAAAGTATATTGGAGACCCGTCCCATGTTCTAGATTTCAGTACAGTTCAGCTAGAGGGTGACTTGACTTATGATGTAGATCCATCAGCCATTTTGGATCATCAGGTTCATAAGTTGAGGTCAAAGGATGTTGCTTCGGTGAAAGTGCAGTGGAGAGGTCGGCTCGTGAAGGAGGCTACCTGGGAGACCGAGCGGGAGATGCGGAGCAGATACCCCCACCTATTTGAGGCTTCAGGTATGTTTCTTGACTCGCTCGAGGACGAGCGTTTGTTCAAGCTGGGGAGGATGTGACGACCCGACCCGTGGTCACATGAGTAACCGCCCCGTTTCCCCCATTTTCTACTTCTTTATGCTTCATTATAAGTGTCTTGTGTGAACGAGTTGATTTGGAGTGATTTTAGAAGGAAATGAGACACTTAGTCGCTTTAAGGAAGGCTTGTTTTGGAAAAGTCAACCGGACAATGACTTATATGTTAGGAGGCTCGGATATGGATTCCGATGATTTGGTTAGCTTCGAGGGATGATTTGTAACTTAGGAGTGTGATCGGAAGTGATTTTGGAGGTCCGGTGTAGAATTAGGCTTGAATTGGCAAAGTTAGTATTTTGGCGAATTCCGGTTGATGGTGAGATTTTGATTCGAGGGTCGAAATGGAATTTCGAAAGTTGCAGCAGCTCCGTTAGGTGATTTGGGATGTGTGTGCAAAATTTCAGTCCATTTGGAGGTTCTTTGATTGGGTTTTTGATCGAATGCATATTTCGGAAGTTTTTAAAAAACTTAGGCTTGAATTCGATGAGAAATGATGGTTTTAGTGTTGTTTGAAGTGTTTTAATAATTGGAACCAGTTTGAATGATGTTATAGGAGGTGTAGGTATTTTTGGTTGAGGTCCTGGGGGCCTCGGGGTGATTTCGGATGGTTAACGAGAAGTTTGGCTTGTGAAACTTAAGGAATTTCTGTTGCTTGCTTCCGCGGAAGTGGGACCGCATAAGCGGTATCGCAGGTGCGTGCGTGGAGTTGCAGAAGCGGGAGGGCTGAAGGAAGCCTGTGACTACAGGTGCGGGTTGTGGACCGCATCTGCTGAGCCGCAGATGCGGCTAAATGACCGCAGAAGCGGTTTGGCCCCTTAAGTGAAATTCCGCAGAAGCGGATGGAGTAACCGCAGAAGCGGTGCCGCATAGGCGAAAATTTGACCGCAGAAGCGGAAAGGTCTGGGCAGAATATTTAATTGGTCTTCTTCGCGAATTTTTGAAGGATTTCATATTTTTAACTCGGACTTGGAGGATTGTGGGTGATTTTGAAGAGAGATTTCGGGGGGTTTCGATAAGGTATGGATTCTTGAACTCAAAACACGATTTCATGGTGTTATTACATGAATTAGAGCTGAAAATTCAAGAAAATAATGGGTAAAAATGGTGGATTAGGATTTGAAAACTTAACAGAGTTAAAATGGGGATTTGAGGGGTCATTTGGACTCCGATTTTGGTAATCTTTAAATGTATAGACTCGTGGCGAGATATGAAATCCATTGATGTTAAATTTTTTGATTTTCGAGAAGTGGGCCCGGGGCTCAGGTTTTACTAATTTCGAGATTTTTTCTATTTTTCGATTGTTTTCGACTGGGTATTGTTCCATTGGCATATTGTGACGTATTCGTTGTGGTTTTGATCAGATTCGGCGCACGAGGAGGTCGATTTGAGAGGCAAGGGCATAGCGAGCTAGGATTTTGGCCGGCTTGAGGTGAGTAATAGATGTAAATGATGTCCTGAGGGTTTGAAACCCCAGATTTGCACATCGTAGTGCTATATTGAGATGACTTGCACGCCGGGTAGCGAGCGTAGGGTAGAGCACCTTGGGGATTGTGACTTGGTCCATCCCGGTAGATGAATATACTGCGTAATTGAATGAAATTCACTTATTATCATTATAATTGAGCTGATTGATATATTTGGTCTTCGTGCAAATTGATTGAATCCTTCAGGGATTGCTATTACTGGTTTCTTACCATTTTTCATATTGTTGAACTCAGTTCTAGTATTTAATACTATTTTGCAAACTCAGCCACCTTCTCTCAAACTAGAAACTTAATTAATATTTTCAAAGGAAGTTTGGGCTGAATATTTATATATTATTGTGCCCGAGAGGCCTATATGATTTTGGACTAAGTATGGGATCGGGCTGCGCGCCGCAACGGTAATGTATTGATATTGATATGAGGCCGAGGGCCTAGTTGATGCCACGAGATGGCTTATTATTGCGTTTGGGCTATAAGGGGCCCTTCCCGGAGTCTGCACATCCCCAGTGAGCGTCGTGGATGATAAATAAATAGAGCGGGCTGCACGGGTACTAGGGAGTACCGGACTATATGTTGCATTTCATATTTGATTGTCATTAACTTGCTTATATGTTGTAGTATTTACATAATTGTTGCCATTGTTTTACTGATTTAATACCACTTGGTTCAGGTTGCTGTATTTATAGAATTACTTTGTGCCTATTTAGGATTTCTTATTCTCAACCTTTATTTATGTTTATTACTCACTGGGTCGGAGTACTCACATTACTCCCTGCACCTTGCATGCAGATCCAGGGACACTGGAGGGTGTGTAAGGACTTCTCTGCCTAGCATCTTATCCGGGAATATCAAGGTAGCTGCATTTGACGTCCGCAATCCTGATCTTCCTTCTACCTTATTGCTTTATTTCCGCATTTCTAGAGAACGATATGTAGTAGGTTGATACTCATATACTAGTGGCTCAGACTTTTGACACCGGATTCTTCGGGCCGTGTAGTTGCTTTATATTTTGGGATTTCCGCACGTTTAACTCTATTTAAGGATTTCAGTACTATGACTTAGTAATTTATCTGTGTTAATTAATTCATGAATTGTATAAAATGGTTAAGGTTATTGAATTGGTCGAGCTTGCCTAGCAGTGTGTTGGGCGTCATTACGACCGGGGGTGAGGTCATGACAATACCTATAACAACATTTGACATTCAAGTATATTTTGAATATTATAAACAAAAATATTCAAAAAATTAATTTTTTTAACATTAAAAATTTAAAATATAAGAAAGTTATTCAAATCTGAATACTCAAAAAAATATGTAAATTTTACTAATTAAATATTAAAAAAAGCTAACAAATTATTAATAAATTCGTAACTGAAAATATAAAGATTTAAACTCCAAATCATACAATTTAAAACACTACTAGAATTCCTGCAAAAAGCGACCATGTCACGACCCAAAATCCACTAAGGATCGTGGTGGCACCGGACACCTCTGTCAGGCAAGCCAACTAAATTATCAATTAAAATCTCTTTTAATACCTTTGAAAATCTAGGATTTTTCTTTCATTCTTCATAATTAAAACAATATCTACTTCATTTCAAATTAAGTAATAACTACTAGTATGCATCTTTAAAAAAAAAACCATCCCAGAACCCGGTGTCACAAGTGCATGAGCATCTATTGATAAGGAAAATAAAATACAATACCTGTCTGAAAAATAGTGGACAAGGAATAAATATAAAAATGCTGGAAGGAACTATACTAGCTGTGGGTCGCCTCGAACAATGCAGTTCACCTAGTCCCAGAATCATCCGCGCTGCTACGCCCAGTAGGCCGCTAGAGGTATATATATACCAGTGCAACAAAAATACACAGAAGTGTAGTATGGGTATGTAATCAACGTGTACTCAATGAGTATCCCGCCTAATCTCGAAGAAGTAGAGACGAAATGGCCAACTTCGACACTCACTAGAGGTCAACTAACAATATTCTAGAAATGTGAGTGAAATCATGGATTTATATAGTAGTTTTAATTCGCGAAGCCAGAAAACAGGTAAACACCTTCAACAAATAATCAGGGACTTTCAAGGTTTATTCTTTATTATTTCATCAGCTTATATCAAGTCACAAAGAGTAAATTTCACGTTTAAAAATCCTCAAGCGACAAATAACATGCGCAAATCACACCGAGGCGACGGCCCGATCCAACATGAATGTAAATTGTGCACTTACTGAGGGTCGACGGTGCACCTATAGATGCATCTATTTAATCTGCCGAGGCGTTCGGCCCGTTCAAACATAAACACACACAGACAGACAGTCAGTCAAGTAATCAACATGGAGAATTTTCCAAGAAAGGTGTCACGACCCGGATTTTTTCCACCATCGGGCGTTGTGAAGGAGCCTACTAACGGAGCTAGGTCAGCCAAACATTAAACACTCTCTATCCAACCTCAGCAATATAATATTCTAACAACTATTAAATAGGTGCGGAAGACTTTAAGTTTAACAAAATGATATAAAAATGTGGAAGTTTGAAACACATCACTACCCAAAACCTGGTGTCACTAGCTCACGGACTACTATAGAATACTACAAACAAGTCTGAATGAAAGAAAAATACATATGTCTGTTTCGGTACAATGAAAACAAACTGAAATAAAGGAAAGGGACTTCAGCCTGGGAACGTCAGCTAGGCTACCTCGAGAGTCCCTGGACTGAAGATAGCTCCTAGATAGAAATCCTACTACTGCTACACAAAAGCTGCTCCTGGATCTGTGCACAAAGAAATGCACAGAGTGTAGCATCAGCACAACCGACCCCATGTGCTGGTAAGTGTCTGGCCTAACCCCGGCGAAGTAGTGACGAGGCTAGACCGGACTACCAAAATCAACCTGTACAATCTTATATACATATATACAATAAAAGGAAAAGAAATACCGAAACTAAATAGTTAAAAAAGGGGGGGACATGCTGTGGGGGAGTACAATTTGAATATAAAATTCATCAGCGTAATTAAGAAGCAGGGCACATCAATAATTATCAAAGAATAAGAATTCAATAGTTGCACGGCATCACCCTTCGTTTTTTTACTCTCGTTATCACCCAAAGAAAATGAATAAAATGCACGGCATCACCCTTCGTGCTTTCCCTAACATGACTCTCATTTCATGGCACGGAATGACCCTTCGTGCAAATATAATCAAATTACAACAGGGAATGTCCCCTTCGTGCATAAACAATCAAAACATAGCACGGAATCACCCTTCATGCAAATATAATAAAAAATAGCACGGAATAACCTTTCGTGCAAATATAATCAAAAATAGCACGGAATGACCCTTGATGCAAATATGATCAAAAGTAGCACGGAATGACCCTTCGTGTGTTAACACTCTTCCTCACCCAAACAGCAGTCACAACCAAACGGGCGAGAGAAAAATAGACAATAATAAGAAATGTCCCGGCAAGGGAATAACACAATTAACAACTAAATCCCGGCAAGGGAACAACATCATTAGCTTTCACATCCCGGCAAGGGAAAATATTCAGTATATTTAACAATCCCGGCAAGGGATCAATCACAACTCCTTTCAATACTTTCATCTCTTACTCAATGTTATTTATCATTCGAGCCAATGCTTCAAAGTATTAATATTTCATGATCTATCCTCAAACTCTTCACATTATGTAGTTATCATTAATTAGCTTAGAAGAGTTCCAAATTATCTCAAAAACAAGTACAAACAAGGACCCACGGTCATGCTAGACTCCGGTGTATAGATACTCGTCACCATGCCTATGCACCGCACTCGATCAATTAGCAAATAGCAATTATAACACTCTAATCCTATTCCCTCAAGCCAAAGTTAGATCAAACACTTACCTCAAATGCTCCAAAAGTCCACTCAAGCCTCTAGAATAGCTTAACCCCTCGAATTCACCACAAAACCGCTCGAATTTAGTAACAAATTACTTGAATGAATCAACAAATGCTAATTTAATCAACTTGAATGCATAAAAACGAATTTCCTAAAGTTTTCCTCAAAAATTCCCAAAATGCCCCCAGGCCCACGTGGTCAAAACCCNTACAAATGATTTGGAGAAGAGGGAGTTCGTGAAAAATCGCCAATGGGTGTTTGGGTTTTGAAAATATGAAAAGTGAGGCTTCAATTCGTCTAAGTATGAATATACAGGTCTCTGATGTCGCATTTGCGCGAGAACTCAGTTCGCATTTGCGAACTATGGCCAGCCCAGGGGTTTTCGCATTTGCGACACTAAACCTCGCATTTGCGAACAACCCAGTTCCGCTTTTGTGGCCAAAGTCTCGCATTTGTGAAACTAGGCAGGCCTGGGGACTTTCCCATTTGCGAGGCAGACCATCGCATTTGCGATAGTGGTCGAGCTTCCCAGACTTCGCAATTGCAAATAAATGCTCGCATTTGCGAGCTCGCAATTGCGATTCCTCCCTTCGCATTTGCGAAGATCACAGAAGCAGAAAAACCAGATTTTTTTCAAAAATGAGAAATGCAATCCGACACCTATCCAAAAGTCACCCGAGCCCTCGGGGCTCCAAACCAAACATGCACACAACCTCAAAAACATTCTACGGATTTGCTCGGGCGATCAAATCGCCAAAATAACATCAAAATCAAAGAATCAAACCTCAAAACTCAAAATTTTCATTTCAAAGTTCATAACTTCCAACTTTGGCTATTTAGGTCCGAAACACGTTAAACGACGTCCGATTTCGACCAAATTTCACAGAAAGCACTTAACGCACATTTAAGACCTGTACCGGGCATCGGAAAAAAAATACGAGCCCGATACCTATATTTTCTAACTCATTTTCATTTCTATTTTTCCTTAATAATTTCAGAAAACAATTTAACAGAAAAATTCTTTTACCGGGGTTCTGGACCTCGAATTTCGACTCCGGGCACATGCCCGAGTCCCATATTTTTCTACGGACCTTCCGAAATCATCAAATCACAGATTCGGGTCCGTTTACCAAAAATATTGACCAAAGTCAACTATATCAATATTAATATCAAAATTCAAATTTTTCACATAATTCACATATTTTAACATAAAAACTTTTTGGCTTCACGCCCGAACTGCGCACGCAAATAGAGGTAACCAGCGTCGAGGTTTCAAAGGCCTCGGAAGCGTGGAGAAAGGGAGAAATATGGTGATAACCCTTTGGGACGTCACATTCTCCACCTCTAAAACAACTGTTCGTCCTCGAACGGACAAAAGAAAGAAGTACCTGAGTCAGGAAATAGATGAGGGTAACGGCTCCGCATATCAGACTCGGACTCCCAGGTCGATGCCTCAGGAGGCTGACCTCTCCACCGAACACGCGCTGAAGGAAAACTCTTCGACTTCAACTGTCGAACCTGCCGGTCTAGAATAGCTACCGGCTCCTCCTCGTAGAACAGATCCTTGTCCAACTGGACAGTGTTGAAATCTAACACGTGGGTAGGATCTCCGTGATACCTCCGAAGCATAGACACATGAAACACTGGATGCACGGCTGACAAGCAAGGTGGCAA
>MU741805.1:3119-47766 GCA_026770625.1 Nicotiana glauca
CCAATTTTCTACTTCACTCTGCGGTGGGAATGCGGTCCGCATAGCTGATCTGCGACCGCATTCTTGATCGCAGAAATGACAATTTTTCTGGAAAAATTTATTCTTTTGATTTTTAAAGCTTAGATCACCACCGAGGGTCCGAACACATTCCTAACACAATATTCGGACCTTGACACTATGAGCTACTAGGTTTTAAGCACAAAAGTTTACGGGGCCGTACATCGACTTCCTCAGTTGTTGCTTAACAGTTATGAGCAGGGTGTGCCATTCCACAAAAGTCACATGCTGCTTGCAACTCATTCTGTACCTTGGCCAATGTAGCTTTCTTGTTTCCTTGGCCATGGTGTCTACTTGGGCTTCCATAAATGTTTTAGCATCCGCCATGTGAACCCCAACTGATTTTCTTCTGTTATTACTCTCAGTCAGCTACTAATTAGCATCTTCAAATAATTTATCAAGGATTAAGACAACCTCTCTGGTGTTTTCTTCATTAGTAGACCTCCAAATGCAATAATTAGAGTTCGTCGCGAGGACTGTGTAGTCCATCCCAAAAATCCTGGAGTTGCATCCACAAAGCAGTTCCATTGTGCTGACACTTTCTGATTATCTCCTTGAATCTTTCCCAAGCTTCGAAACCCTTTTCTGTCTCTTTTTGGCAGAAATTGTGGATTTCCCATCTGAGCTTCCTTTTCTGAGAAGTACTTGTCAATAAACTTCTTGGTCATATCTTCCTCTATCCTAATCGAACCTATGGGTAATCTACGAAACCATTTCTTCTGTGTACGGTAAAACCGGGGGGCCCGATTTCCCCATCATTAAGGCATTTCGGAAGATCACCTCGAAGCCTCGAGGCAGTAAAGATGTGCTTGAGTCTCCTTCATTGGAGCTCATCGGCACCTCGCCTGAAGAGAATATCGAACGAGGCTAAAAGTAAAAGTGGGAGTTCCCAAGACACGTGGCTAAGCCTGACAAAGTCTAGCCAGCCTACTCTGAACCCAGATCAAGGAGTCACATCTAGCTGTATCATCTCCATATCTTTACAAATTAATGTATGTCGTACCATATAAAGTTTCCCCTTCTATATAAGGGGATTTTTACAATTTTGTAGAGAACTGATGTTGCCCCAACTATTCTACACGAAATATATGATAACTCTTTCTCTTTTTTCTCTCTAACACACTCTCTCGATATTGTTGCTCTTATTTATCATCTCCATACTTGTTCTTCATTTATTGCTTATCATTGGCCATAAAGAGCCTCCTTTAATTATATCATGACTGTTAGCCTTTCCACGACTGCCCCTAATAGCTCAAGCTCGAGCTCAGGAATCGACCTCGAGGCTCCAAATCGACTAGCTCGAGGTCCTGAACGGCTAACCTATCGGTTCGATTATAACTCCATTTTAGCTCGCATCTCTTCCTTAAACTTCACACACATAGCATCAACTACTTTACCACTAGAATAAAAATAGATCACATATTTTTAGAGTCTCATCCACAAATTTAATTATTATTACCATTTTCATGGTAAACAGTTTGGCGCCCACCGTGGGGCTAAAAATAATAGTGATTATATTCTTGTTGGTTTCATTACACAACGCAAGTTATATTTCACACTTTTCCGGGTCCAAGATCTTCGATTTCAGGTCAAAATGTCTGGGGAAGTGAACAGAGTAGAAAATGCTGACCTCAAAAATCACAGAGAAAATGGAGTGGCTATTCCAATTGCTGGTGCACCACCACGAAACCCTAAGAACATGCTTGGACTGACTCCAGCGGACGCGGACGCGGGCTCGTGCGATGCGCAGCATATCGATGAAAGCTCACGCACCGACAAGAGCATACAACAAGGCAACCAACAAGAAGCCCAAAAATCCCCCAGCTCAGAAAAAATAGGAAGTTAACCTTCATGTTATTTTTGAAATGTTGCAGGAACAACAGCAGGCTATCGCTCAGCTGCAAAGCCACCCAAAAACTCCTAGCACCGTAGCACCGGGAACAATTCCCCCGGCCAAACAGGTACCGGAGACATTGAGCAATAATGATTCAATAGTCGACCCTGCTATCTTAAAAATGCTCAAGGATCTTACCAGAAGGATCTAGTTGGGCGATAAAATGATATCAGCCAATGAAAAGAAGGTCAAAACTTACAACTCCATGGTCGACCAAATCCTGGGCGCGCCCTCGGTCCGTATAGGCATCGACTCGAGGAAGTTCGTGCAGCGGCTGTTGCCGGAGGAAGCTGCTTCGAAACCCATTCCAAAGAAATTCAGAATGTTGGAACTCCCAAAATACAACGGGACCTCAGACCCCAATGAGCACGTTACTGCCTACACGTGCACAGTGAAGGGCAGAGACATAAAACACGACAAAATAGAGTCCGTCTTGCTGAAACAATTTGGGGAAATGATGTTGTACCATAATCTAGCTCCCAACTCCATAGACTCATTTGCCATGTTGGAAAACTCCTTTATAAAGGCACATGTCGGTGCCATCAAAGTAGCAATGAGGAAGTCTGACATATTCAAGATCAGGAAAAGGGAAAACGAAATGCTGCGAGAGTTCATATCTTGCTTTCAAACAAAATGAATGGAACTACCCCAGGTCTTCGACGACTGGGCGGTACAGGCCTTCAGTCAAGACCTGGACGAGCGGAGTTCAGTGGCCTCAAGGCAGCTGAAAGAGAATCTGATCGAGTATCCTGCCGTAACCTAGTCGGATGTCCACAAAAGATACCAGTCAAAGATCAGGGTCGAGGACGATTAATTAGGAGCCCCTTCAGGCTCAGTATACCCGAGAAGGATCTTAGCAAAGGAATAAAAGCCAAATAATGAAAGGTATCAGCCATACACCAAAGACAGGAGAAACGCCCCAAGACGCAACACATCTCGCAACGATCGGCTGATCAACCGAGGGCAAAATCCTTGGGGACTCATTAACACAGTCGGATTCGACGGAAACATGAGGCCAACAGGGGCACCACGCCTATCATAATACAAAATCAATGTTGATGTTTCAGAAATCATGTTCGCCATCGGCAAAATCAAGGATACCAGATGGCCTAGGCCTGTACAATCGAATCTTTCCCAAAGGAATCATAACTTGGTAAGCGAATTCCACAACACGCTTGGCCACAGAATTGAGGATTTCCACCAGCTACGAGAGGAAGTAGCCAGGTTACTCAATAAAGGTCATCTCAGAGAATTCTTGAGTGACCAAGCCAAAAATCAGTTCTGAGAAAGAGAGGCGACCAAGAAGAATGAAGCAAACGAGCCACGACAAGTTATCCACATGACATTGGGGGCTTCTACGCTCCACAGGAACCCGTAATGAGAAGGACAGAAATATCCATCACCAAAGAAAAGCGAACCCGGGGATACGTACCAGAAGATGCCCTGACATTCAGCAAGGAGGACTCCAAACACCTTGTCCCAACCTCATAACGACGCGCTGGAAATCTCTTTCCTCATAAATACGTTTCAAATAAAATGTATAACCGTGGATCCAGGTAGCTCGGCCAACATTATCATGTTGAAGGTAATAGAGCAGCTCGAATTGCTAAACCAAATCGTACCCACCCCTTGAGTCCTTAACGGATTCAACATGGCAAGCGAAACAACGTAAGGAGAGATCACTCTCCCGGTTAGCATGGCCGGCATGACTCAAAATGTCAAATTCCATGTCATCAAAAGAGACATGAGGTACAACGCCATGTTCGGATGACTATGGATACAGTGCATGAGAGCAGTACTGTCTACCCTCCACCTGATGATGAAACTCCCAACAAAAGACGGGATTAAAACCATCCATGGGGAATATCACGTGGCAAGGGAAATGCTCGTGGAGCACGACATGGCACCGGCACCAATATCTCCACTCTCAAAAGAGCCAAAGGATAATCGAACTATGTCTTCGGCTAAGCCTGATTAGACATAGAGGAGAACCGTATTGTGCCCTCATTACAAAACAGGGGCGTACCAGACCTCGAAACGCTACCAGTGCATCCCACGATAAGGTATAACTACCTCCCTTTTCATTTTAAACTTTATTTTAAACCTTTATGCAGGCACCCGATCAAAGTAGTCAAAAACCCAGCCCATAGACCTTAAGGTTTTAAAAGCATCCATTGCACTCTTTTCTTTCGACCGAGCTTTTGTCCCGAAGAGGGTTTTGCCAGCAAGGTTTTTAATAAGGCAACACATGTATGCTATCTAAGGGGAATCCAACAAGTCTTCAAGGATTCTTTTTCTATCAATCTCGAGCGCCGAAGGATATCCTCTCAGAAAATCATTCGCTCAGGAGAGCCAAGAAATGCCAAATAAAGTCCCAATGGAAAAATGATATACCAGACCAAACGGTCGATTAAAACGTGTCCGCATAGCCGAGCCCCCGACGGCAGAGGCATATGTACTAGTGCCAAATAATAAAGGAATGCTTTTTGCCCATATGTCTCATGCTCCAAAGAAAACCTAGCATTTTTTCCAGAATGATTCCTTCATCAAGAAACGTCCCGAATACTCGGAGACTAGCATCGATAATTCGGCACCCACATGACCTCGGGGTCAAAACTCCAAACTTATAAGCCCTCAACGAGGCAGCATGGAAATCACAAAACATCTCTAAAAGAGAAACACGTCCCAAGCACTCGGAGACTGGCACCAAAAACTCATAAAACGCATGACCTCAGGGTCGGAATCTCCAAAGTCGTAAGCCCTCAATGAGGCAATTCCGAGCTCACGATTACGGACCTTGAGCCAAATGAACTCGATGACTCAGAAACTATCGCCAATCACTATTCAATAAAAACCCGAGGCTGTAAGACCCCGAGTGGGCAGACTCAGTCTCGTAAAACATACATAAGGCAACAATAAAAATTGTAATACCTCAAGCAAGGCATGAATCATACTTGTACCAAGTATCAACAAACTGTAAGACCTCAAGGCATGAATCATACTTGTACCAAGTATCAACAAACTGTATGACCTTAAAGGCATGAAAATTTTGTAAGACCTTACTACAGGCATAAACTCGATCACGAAGTTTAGGCTATATATCAAATTTGTAAGACCCCTAAAAAGGCATACCCTCGATATAGATGCCTAAATTACCGTACTCGGGACCAAAATGGCTCCGGCCAAACATAAATAACTATGGTCATATGGTTGTACCAACTAAATTAATGCGACTCGGGGATGCCCGATCATCGCTACAAAATCATAGGACATTACTTCGAATCTACGTCAAAAAAAATCAGTTAACAGGCTACCCTCGACAGGCAAAAGAGCTTCGACCATGTCAGCTCCAAATCACAAGGCTTCGAGCTACTCAGCCTACGAGCTGAACCTCTTGAGGTGCTCGAACATTGCTGCAAATGACTTGAAATCGGGTTCTTCATGAACCGACAATGGGTCAGGAAAAATCATTTCATAAGTCCTTAATGAGAGGAAAATAAAGCCTACATTAAAAGGTCGCTTCGACCCAAAGCGTAAGAGCCATTGTCGCCAGCTCACAATAAAGGTCACATCGACCAGAAGTGTAAGAGCCATTTTCGCCATCTTACATTAAAGGTCACTTCAACCCAAAGCATAAGAGCCATTATCACCAGCTTACAATAAAGTCCACATCAGCCAAAAGCATAAGAGCCATAGTCGCCAGCTTATATAAAAGGCCAGATCGGCCCAAAGCGTAAGAGCCATCGTCGCTAGCTCATTTGAAAACTTGAGGGACAAATGATCTCGAGTTGTAACCTGATTCAGAGACAGGACCCAAAGTAGTTAACTGCACATGCCTAAGAGCAAAGCGTAAGAAACATCGTCGCTGGCATAACAAGCCTCGGGGCCACATACACAAAAAATCGCTCCGATAGAAAGCATACCGACTTGGAGACTAAACCCAAAATAGTTGAGCAAAAGCATAAGAGCTCTAACGAAAGCTTACACTGAAGGTTGCATCGACCGAGCGCGTAAGAGCCCCCAGGCCTGCCTAATAAGCCCTAGGGCCATATCACGAATCTGAGGATTCTCACCAACTCTGAAACCAGTCCACCTGGCCAAAAGCAAAATAGAAAGGGGTATAGAAGAAATAAAGATGCAAGTTTGTCTTTATTTACATACGTAAAAAAGTGCATTCTCCATCTACGAACACGCTCTGAACATATTACATACAAAAATGGCAAAGTCTACGCCCCGCCCCTGAGGGATATGAACTATCGGCCTTATCTTCACTCTCCTCGACATCGGACAGAAGTAACCGAGGATCACGCTCGTCCACCCTCGCTCGCGCCAACTCTTTCGGGAGAACAAAACTCCTGGTACCGATCTCCTCGAGAACATTTCTTCGAGATTTGCAACGAGCATATTTTTTAATCCTCTCTTCATAATTGAGGATCCTTTTCAACACGGCTTAGGCATCGGTAGCATCCTTCAAATAGATCGCCATCTCCTGATAGGCCTTAGTCCGGCTCAGTGCTACTTCGGTCCGAGCATCAGTGATCTTAGCCCTGACCTTCGAATGTTTGGATTTGAGCTTCGTGATCATATCTGGTTGAACTGAAGTGTTACCACGAGCTAAGTGGAGTTGGACCTCGAGAGCAGGAACTTTATCAAAGGCACCTTTCTCCTCTGAAGCTTGAACATGCGCTCGAGCCCTTAGCTCGCCACAGTCATTCCTGATTCGGTCGGCTTCACCCCTAAGATATTCCAGGGCCTCCATCTTTTTTTTGCAACTAGGATAGGCACATAGTTGACCTCAGAAGTTAAAAAGGCAGAATGCATACTCGCCCGGGATGGAAACCTACCTGCTCTATCAAATAGCTCTCGTAATTCGAGCTCCACTACACCTTATATCTCCAATACGCCAACTCAACTTCGCTCTCCTTGAAAAGGATCCTAAGTGACCTACCATCACCTAGAGTTTTCCGAAGCCTAGCAACATGGTGGAGCAGCTTGGACCCAAGCCTGTCAAAAGCCTGCAAAAGAAAAACTTGATAAGGAAGTGAAGATGCGGATTCGGGAGGCCTATGTCAAAGCTCATTGCAAAGTGAAGTCCGCGGACTTCCTCGAAGGCCGAGCACATATCCGTTGATCTAGTATCCTCAGCCTCAAAAGAATCAACCTCGGTCAAATCATGATCGCTCGGAGGAGCCATCTTTCCAGAAACCACGAGTGCAGCAGGCTCGGGTGATGTTTCCATCTCAGAGGCTCGGCCCCACTTTGCCTTGCCATGAGCGCCATCGCTCTGCAAGTATATTTCCAGCTTATGTTGTCGCCCTTTGGCTCAGAAGCTGGCAACCCCTCCACCTCTCAGGAGGAGCATAGCCTCATCTCTGAAGGCTCTATGATGCCTACGACAGCAAGATTAATACGCAAAAAGGGGAAATGTCTCTCCTAATGAACAATGGATAAGGAAAAGGTAGCACACGCACATACCATGATGTTTTGCTTCCCATCTGCTCTGAGACACAGCTCGTCACCTGCACTCGACACAAGTCGAGTGGATCGCCAACTCCTGGACCCAACTAGGCAGATCTAGAACATTGCCCGATGCCCATGAAATTGCTGCAAAAAAAGAGGAAACTTGGTTACGAAACTAGCTTTTACCATGAACAAATCTGAAAAGGCAAATGACGCTCCACTCATGCATATAGTTCCATTCTTCGGGAAATGGTATAAGTGACATGGGGATAACGTCAGCCGTTCAAACCCGGATGGACTGACTAATCCACTATCGATTTTCATCTTCCTCATCATCATCAAAAAAAGGCATGAACGAATGGCACTGCAAGGTTGGCAGACCTCGGTGGTGAAAGGGTCGGTACAGCCTGACAATATGGCTAAGCATGAATTCAAGCCTCGCCTTCTCCGCAAAAAAACTCATCATCAAAACAATTTGCCAAAATGACGGGTGTATCTGCGCCAAGGCAACCCGATACTTTACACAAAAGTCAAGCACAACCCTATCGAGAGGTCCCGGTGTGAAAGGATACGTATATATATTCAGGAATCCATCGAAAGGGTTCGTGATATTCTTGCCCAAGGGAAGTGCCTGTAACATTGCCTCTTCTCCCCATCCGCAGTCTCTCCTCACCAACTCAAGGTGCTCCTCTCTTATCAAAGACATAGTCTTCAAAGTAAACTCTGGTAGGTCCTAAGCACTAGGAGCGGAACTCTCCCCTCTCTGCCAAGCAAACCCTGAAGTATCAGTCATGGCTATGGCAAGGCTAGAAAAGCTAAAGCAGGAACCTACACAAACACTCTGGTGCTAAGATAATGAAGGACTCGACGCCGAAATGGAAGGATAGCTATCTAAAGTAGTGGGGTCTCCCAAGAAGCGAAAGAAACCCCATATATATTTGGGGAAATAGAAATGGTCTGCCTGAACAAGATAGGACCTGGGAGGCCAATGACTCTGATGTAAGTCCCGAGGTGGTACCCAACCTCGAGGGCCTCCATCAATAAGAAGTTAGGCCTAATGAAGCCAATGGCATCATCTCCAGTCCCGATGTGGTACCCAACCTTGAGGACCTCCATCAACAAGAAGTTAGGCTTAAAGAAGCCAACAGCGTCATCTCCAGTCCTGAGGTGGTACCTGACCTCAAGGACCCCCATCAGAAGGAAGTTAGGCTCCAGGAATCCTTCAGCACCATTACAGAGTTCAAGATGGTATCCGATCTCAAAGGTTCCACTCAAGAAGAAGAACGAGCACTTCGAGCTCCGCCCGTAAAGGCTCGACCTTAGGACACCGGCTAAATCTAGATAACCCCTCTGGGACCTATCTACAATGCAATAAAAGGTTATCTACGCCAAGCTCAAAGCAAGTTTTCAAATGCATAAAGATAACCCTCGCTCAGAGACCGTTCTCCAAAATTCAAAGGTTTGAGGTATTATTTTTATATGACTAGACAATCCCGATGGCCCAAGTCAATCGGACCAAATCAGGCTTGGTCTAAGGAATGACGGTGGGCTCAGAAAGGCATAGTTTCTATCAACCAAAGACCAAGAAGAATACTCACACCCAAGTTAGATATTGGCAATCATCAGCAGAGGTATACATGCAGAATCCCCATAAATATAAAAGAATATGGCAAGCATAAAAGGCGAAAGTCAAGGATACATCTTTATATTTATAAAAATTTGCTTACAAAGGCCCTCGAGGGGTCCCCTTACATATGATTATAAAAGCTTACAAAGGGTCCCTACACAGAAACAAAGAAGCAAAGGGATACACATAGTAAAGACTGAAAGCCTAGCCTATTATTAAAGGTGTGACTTCGACTACAATGTCTCTAGGATATCATCCCCTCGGGCACATGACCTCAAAGGCAATATCTTCCAAAGCTTCATCCCCCTAGGAGCCTTATCTCGACCCCCCAGAATGGCATCTTCAAAAGGGAAGATGTAGGAGGGGAAAGCGAGGGAGAAAAGAAAAATAATGAAGGAGAAGCCAAAAGGAGCGAAGACGTGGCTGGGTGAAAAATTTAGTTAGTATGAACTTTGCCAGTACCACTACTATGAAGCCATTTCTTGGGACATTTCTGGAACGGGATACGACAGTTAGTAGATAGTGTCGGCACATCCCAAGGAATCTAAAAAGGGTGTAATGAGCCAAGCCAGTGAAGGAGGGTGAGAAGTGGAGTATAGTCCGATCACCCTCATGGGCAGCAGTGTAGAGTCTAAACTTTCTTCTAGATCGGAAGAAGTCGGCCGCCCCCATATCATCACCTCGAAGCGACAGCAGCAGCAGTAACAACAACAACAACAATAACAACAACAGCAAAATAGCAAAATCTTGCTCAACTAAGGGAAGTTCAAGGGGGGAAAGCCTTGGCACCGCCAGACGATCGCAAGGCCATGGGCCTCAATCATGGCGAGCGATGGATAAGGATGGGAAGAAAAGAAGATGTGGGAAATATAGGAAGGCACTTGGATGAAAGGTTAATCCCAAGAAGCTCCCATTTATAGGAAAGGAGGTAGCATAACCGACAGTGCAATTATCGTCCTTTGAAAATGCAACGCCAGGAACATTTAATGCATCCATGGGAGCTGAATCGGAGGCAGTATTATGACTTTGAAGAATAAGGAACCGTAATGCTTTGAATAGTTTTGGAAAAACGAGACGACGGAACGTTTTCGGTTATCATAAAGGCTTATGTCACATATAGCATCATCAGTATAACATCATCACAGGGAGCCCAGAGAGTTGGGAATTAAAATTGCTTCCTATCACCCCATTCAAGGAAATGCGGAGACTATCTGTGTACGGTAAAATTGGGGGGGCTGATTTCCCCGTCATTAAGGCATTTCAGAAGATCACCTTGAAGCCTCGAGGCTGCAAAGATATGCTCGAGTCTCCTTCCTTGGAGCTTGTCGGCACCCAGCCTGAAGAGAATATCGGCCGAGGCTAAAAGTAAAAATGGGAGTTCCCAAGACACGCAGCTAAACCTGATAAAGTCTAGCCGACCTACTTTGAACCCAGATCGAGGAGTCACATCTAGTTGTCCCACCTCCATATATTTACAAATTAATGCATGTCGTACCATATAAAGTTTCCCCTTCTATATAAAGGGGATTTTTACTATTTTTTTAGAGAACTGATGTTGCCCCAACTATTCTACATGAAATATATGATAACTCTCTCTCTCTTTTCTCTCTAACACACTCTCTCGATATTGTTGCTCTTATTTATCATCTTCATACTTGTTCTTTATTTATTACTTATCATTGGCCATATTATATCACGACTGTTAGCCCTTCCCCGACTGCCCTAATAGCTCGAGCCCGAGCTCGAGAATCGACCTCGAGGCCCCAAATCGAATAGCTTGAGGCCCTGAATGGTTAACCTATCGGTTCGATTATACCTCCATTTTAGCTTGCATCTCGTCCTTAAACTTCACACACATAGCATCAATGGATTTACATCTAGCATAAAAATAGATCACATATTTTTAGAGTCCCGTCAACAAATTTAATTGTTATTACTATTTTTACGGTAAACAGCTTTGCATTATCATTCAATGAAAAGAGGATTTCCCTTACGCAGACTCAATCCTTTGATACACCATTATATTAGAAGGTGTACATGATTTCTTCAAAGTCCATCAACTGAGTGTTAGGAACTTTGTTCACCTTCACTATGAAAATGCAAGTTTTTTTGGATAATTTGAAGCAAGCCTTGCTTCAATTCGAAGTTTTTCGCTGCTATGGGTGGAGGTCTGACACTTGATAGTCCTTGATTATAGTATGGCCCAGCATAGTCACATAATGATATTCTAGGCCTGGGTGTTGCATTCTCAAACTAGTCTTTAACTAAGGGTCGATTTGGATTGAATATTCAACCCCTATCATCATTGATGGTCTCATCAGCAATTCTCTGTGCTGCTTCTTGTTGTGCTACCTCTTGCAGCTAAGTCTACTCCGTATTCTCTTCGTTTGCCATGGTATCTTGAGTCGTAGTTTGACCCAAGAAATTTTCTGTTAATTCTCATTCTTTTCTTTATTGTTGCACGTGTTTCTTCAACTCTGGTTCATAGGGTATCACTTCCTTTAAAGAGGATCGAGTCATACGCCAGACAACACAAACATGTATTCCTCACACAAGTAAGAAAACATGAATACACTAAAGTAAAAATTGGTTCCTAAAATAGTACTAAAAACTATTTCAAACACCATTGATTTCCAATCCCTGGCAATGGCGCCAATATTTGACAAGCGCAAAACATAATACAAAATTATTGCTCGCTAATCAAAGATAGCATAGATTATTTATCGTCTTCATAAGGATTGAATTTAAACAGTGTTCGAATAATCTCTAGTTGAATACTAATTCAGGAAGATTAATACTTGATTTGATGACTACTACAATGATTGACTACTAAAAATTAAGCAAATAAAAGTTGATCATAAAAGACAGCAGATGAGCAACGAATGAATATCAATGAGAGGGATAAGGGTATTTGACTAGATAGATGCAAGATAACTAACTCGGGATTCAATTCTTCGGTTAATTCACTCTATAATATGGTTGATTTTACAAATTCAATCGCTAATCAGATTACACTTGAAGTTAATATTCCTCTTTCTATTAGATGTTAATTTCAGTAATGAATCCAATTAAAGCACAGTAAACAATTGCAACAATAAAAGGATTGTTATGATCTAAAGGGTAACTTCTCACGAATATTTTCCTATTTTCTAGTTCGATCAACCTATTTTCTAGTTCGATTTACAATAAAAAAAAGTCTCTTTCAATTGCCTATTTGAATTAACTAGAGCATAAGATGTGAAGAAATTCAATATCAAACTCCTCTTTCTATTAAGCAAAATTATAAATAACTCCACAATACAAAATTAAAGCTCTATCAATTTATTCTAACAATTATCAAGAATCGAATCCCTAATCAAATTGTCGATACATCGTATCTATCAACACCCTAATAGAAATTACTCCATACCAATGAAGTATGATATCACAATAAGGTTTAGAAATAAAGAAAATATCAATTCTAGTGATTCGATACAAACTCCCGTATTGCACCAATTGCAGGTTAATATATTAATGAATTCCAGTCTTCTTGCCTTGGTTGATTCTCCAATCTTTAGTAGGTCAAAATTCCCTTCTAAAACGTATTTTTGGTATATTTATACCTAGTAGAAACAATCCCAGTCGAAACTACCTGTAAGGCCACATGAAATCCCTACTCGAAAACCCGGATCCCGTGATGCCAAGTTAGGAGCATGTGTTAGCAATTCACACGGACCTTTTTGGATTGAATAATGCATTAAAAAGTCAAGAATAAGTTTCCAAAAAAATGCAAGAAATGCGGTCCAGAATGCAGCTGCAAATCAGGAATGCGGACCGCATATCTGCCGCAGAGTGAGTCGGAATGTTGGTTAAAATTAAAGTCAGCTATGCGGTCGAACTGCGGTCGCATAATCAAAATGCGAACCACATAGTCATCACATATTTTCCTTTGAATTTTGCGAGGGTCAATTCTGCGGTGCACTTTGCGACTGCAGAATGTGAATGCGGACCGCATTCTTACCGCAGACTCAGTCAGAGTGTCCAGTTTCTGGGGTGCATGTTGCGGTCTATTATGCGGACCGCATGTTTACTCTGCGATCGCATATTTGACTTGGGGCTCTAATTTTCTAATTTTTAACCCGACTTCCATATCGATATATCCGGTGTTATAGCTCATTTTAAGCATTCTTTTAAGCATCTCTAGAGGGAGAGAGAGGGTTCTTAGAGAGGTAAAGTTTCCCCATCAAATTACTCCATAAGATATGGCTAAATCCTTGAAGAAAATCAAGTGAAGACCCCTAGACCTTCATCTCAAGAGGTAATACTTCATCACCCCAACTCTTGTTTGTTTTATTCTCAGATATAAGGGTGTCACTAGTGAGGTTATTCATGGGTATAACAATGGATTCATTACATGCATGTTAAACCTTAGAATAGTGGGAGATGGTGAATTAAAGAGGGGTACAAAGTGATATAAAATGCTCTCAAAAAGGGGCCTACGATCGTAGTGCACCTCTAGGGTTTGTCAATATGCTTGAACCAAGCTAGAGTCTCAATCTCATGTCTAATTCTTGATTTAATTTGTAATTTTTATTCAATAGATCGAAGTGCTAAGAGTTACGAAAATTTGTAAAAGAGTAAGGAAAGCTTTATTGAGGTATGTATGGCTAAAACCCCCTTTTATTAGAAATTGAGCTTCGTTGTCATTTACGAAAGTATGGTAAGAGTTGAATTGTCTAGTGTATTGATTGTTATTACGCATTAATAGATTTGCATACATCTATACATATTCATGAAGGATGTGCCTCAATGTGAATAATGTACCAATCTTGATAATTAGGGAATGATGAAAAAGTACAGTTATGTGTTGAAATACTTGGTCTATAAGCCAACATC
Organism: Nicotiana glauca; assembly: GCA_026770625.1. Taxonomy (NCBI): domain Eukaryota; kingdom Viridiplantae; phylum Streptophyta; class Magnoliopsida; order Solanales; family Solanaceae; genus Nicotiana; species Nicotiana glauca. Next base: position 17,033 of record MU741805.1, read on the forward strand.
GAAACAAAAAGTTATTCATGCTAGCTATGTGCTCACTTACCTGTGATTGCAACTTGAATTATCTTTGATATATGTGTCTGTGATCACAATTTGTAAAATGAATATTAAAAACAGAAAACGATGTGATGATGGTGGCCATGAGTGCCCAGGAATTGTTATGTTATGTATGGAATAAAGATTTGAAGGTGTTGACTAATGAGAATGGAGTAATGCCTCCAATGAGGTGACCTAGCTGATCGGGTCGTGATCGGACACCATGCTGCACACATGGTGGTAATGTGCTGATATTGAATTCCAGATAGGGAAATGAAATATTGATTGAGAGTAATGCCTCCAATGAGGTGAATTAGCCGGTCGGGTCGTGACCGGACTCCGCTCTAGATAGCGGTGGTATTGAGAACAGTGGTGAACATGTGAAAGAAATGCCCTAATCTATGTTTTGGAAATTGTATGAAAAGATTATATGAATTGCATCTTTGATTTACCCATGTTATTTACATGTTTGATAGTTCTTTCTAGTAAAATGGTGTTTAGTTATACATACCAATACAATTCAAATGTACTGACGTCCCTTTTGCCGGGGACGCTACATTCGTGTTATGATTGTAGGTGGTTCTATAGCAGGCACTCTAGTCCACCGGTAGTAGCACCTACTCCACTTTCCGTCAGCTGTATTGGTGAGCCCCTTTCCCCTTGGGGCCCTGCGTGGCTTATGCCGTTGTTCTTCTCGGAGTCTTATTTTTGTATTTGTGTAAGGTATAGCCGGAGCCTTATTGCCGGCATTTCTATATTATTCTTCAGTTATATTTAGAGGCTCCGTAGACGGGTTGTGGGTTGTGTTCGGAATTGGAAGTTAAGATTGAAATATTGGTATTTGGCAATGATTTACAAACTTGTAATATTTTGATAATTATAATTTAAGCTGCTAATGAAAATGAAATGGAAATCGTTAATTATACGTTGATAGAATTTGTTAAATGGAGTCCATCTGCTATTTATTCATGAGTTATTTTGGGTAGAATGAGACCTAACAGGCTTGCTCGGTCGGGTTTACTCGGTTGAGCGCCGGTCGCGCTCCTTGGATTTTGGGGCGTGACACTACCCTTTCTTAGCCAAAGTAGGAAAGTACTATGTAATTATTGTACACCACAACGCACCTACTGATATGCCCCGCACCGCACTAGTGAGGATATCCAAAGAGCTTTCCAAAGCCTGTCAGACCTAATTTTGCATTGCCGCGCTGCGCCTCGCAGCTCCCATGAAAGCGCGGCTATGCATTTTTCTCAGAGTAAATTCGCTCTTCCACTTTTAACATCCAGACTTGGTGGTCGACCCCCGAACGTGACCCCGACTTAATTTGTTGGGCTTCTACTCAGACTTCAAAGCTCCACTTGTTTGATTTTGCTCCAAGTTACCTTAATAGCTCGGAATCATTTCCTACGAGGCATAAAACACGTAAGAAGTGAATTCACTATCATTTCAGCTCAAACACATGTAAAATGCAATAATTAGAGTACAATACTAAGGCTAAAACATGGGTTTCTAGCTTACAATCAACATCGTGATGGCAACTAGTCTCTAAGACTAGGTAAACCGATTACCTACAATAGTTAAGCTAGTTTAACAATAAATTTAAAGCAGGATTTAATATAAATACTTAAATAAAGGAAAAACAAGACCACACGACAATAATCACAACAACCTCCCAAGACTAGGTGATACGGAGTCACGAACTCTACTGAATACATAACATAACTCAAAATACAATATTGTTTGAATAGAGATTTGGTAGTACAATCAAAGGAAAAGGACTCCAAGGGACTTTGACGACCAATCAGCTCTATCTTGAATCCTCGCGATCAAGAAGCTAACTCTACCTACGTCCGATATCTCCAATACCTAGATCTGCAAAAAAAACTGCAGAATTATAATATGAGTACTCCATGGTCGGTACCCAGTAAGTATCAAGACTAGCCTCGGTGGAGTAGTGATGAGGTACAAGTCAAGACACCTACTAGTCATAAAACCTATGTAGTATATAAGTATAAAGCTAATAATGAAAACAAGAATCAATAATTGGAAACAAGGAATAAACATGTGATACAAACAGTGAAGTAATTAGAACACCGTTAAAGTACTAGTGAAACCAAATAAGGAAAACAAATGACGACCAAATAATCAAGTCGTTCTAACACAAGTCTCACAACAAAATTACTTTGAGATACCTCGCCTCATAATCACAAGTCATTTGTCCCAAATCACCAATCATGAGCTTATGGCACCTCGTGCCCACATTAGAAATCACAACCGCATGGACGACTCACGTGCCAATACCTTAATCTGCCTGGCATGGTCATAGGCTCACTATCCCAATCCGGTCAGCGTGGTCACAGCCTCAATATTACAATCCACCGGCATGGACACAAGCTCACCATCACAATCCGCCCGGCGTGGTCACAAGCTCAATATCACAATGAAAGCATATGTACAAGAATAAATCTACAAGATCAATGAATGTCAAGTTTCATACTCCTGAACTAGTATAAGTGGAATGCTATAGTGTATGTATGTGTAAGTGTACTATTACAATCCAAGTCAAAAAGTAATATCAAAGACACGAGTGGCTCATTGGAAACAACACAACAAGTCACGTAAGGTGTATGACAAACAAGAAAATCACACCATCACAAGAATATAATCAACATTATGCCCCCAGGCCGATACATATCATCCCTGATATAGCCACCCTTATCGCTCCGCCTAGACAATAAATCACAATAGCTACAGGTATCATTCTGCATAATATCTACCCTATCGCAATAGCCACTTGTATCATTCTGCATAATAGCCACCTTTATGGCTCTGCCCATACAATAAATATATAACCACATGTATCATACCGCACAATCAACAATAGTGAGATGCCACCCTTGTGCTTTGCATAACAATAATAGTAAAATGTCACCCTTGTGCTCCGCAAAACAACAATCAATCCACACAACAAATTCACATGTGCTAACGTTACAACTACATGACATATTAACGCGTACCACAAATGCTCATAGGCCATAACCTTTCCAAACAAAAATACCAATATCACCACAACACATAGCCCACAGCTCAACCACGATCTGTACAAGAATCTCAATAGCAACAAAATGAAACGGAAAAAATAACTCAACAATGAACAATACTACATTAAACAACAAATTCAACTAAAATATGTTAATAGCTTTCATTAACTTCAAATTCAAGCAATAGCTTAAGAATAAACTCAATAAAGAAGGTATTTCCATGAAATGACAACTTAGAATTTATAGTGTATAGCATAAGCTAACAATAAAAGAGATGGCACGAACTTGCAACTACATCTAAATGTATGAGAATAACTTGGCAACGAAGGGATATCATGTAATAGTGTTTACCTCAAAAAATTTGAGTAACAATTAAAGATGTTTTGTGGTTTTAAACATACGTCATATATTCTAATACTAGTGATTATATGAATAATATTGAGCTTAAGTAAGAAGAAATAATGAACCATATCAATGTTATCGAATACGATACCCATTTTGAGTCTCCTGAACTCGGGCCTATAGCTTGATTTAAGACTTCAAAATCATACTCCCTGATTTTGACCGTATACAAATAGACCCCGCGTTTCTTAGAATAAGATGATAAGAAATGATTTGAACCTCGATTTTCCCGGAACCCTCGCAAAGATATCATGCTTGTGACATAAGAACTTGAAGTGATCGAAGCGTCCCATCAGTTCATCTCAAAAAAAACATTCAATGTCCCGTCAGTCCATTTCTCCAAAAGCATTCAATGTATGTCAGTATTGGTCGACCACGTGTGCCGCCGAACTGTCACCGACTTTCTATAAATAGGGGGCTACTCGGCTTGAGAAAAACTACACACATTCCTTCTTCATCAACTTCTAGCCCTTTCCCTTCTCTATCTCTTCTTCTAATCACCCACTTTTATGGTTCAAATCTGTGACAACAAGGTCATATGGCAGCAACCTTACTATCTATGCCAAGGCTCCTTTTATTTTTAAAGCTTTAACCCACAAGGTGGGATTATACTGGGTTGGTGTTGTTATTGTTGTTGGCTAGAAACAACGAGAAAAGGGCACCGAATTCTTCCTGTATCAGAAGATATGCGATCCTTACACTGCTTCTCATCTCTCTTAACTTCAACCTAGTGTGGTGCTTCATTCCTTTTGCTTTCCATGGAATGAGGTGGCGCTATCATCTACTAACTTTTGCATTCCACACCAGTAAAATATCTAAAGAAGTGGCTTCACAATAGTTGTACTGACAAGACCCATACTCGCCAAGTTTCTCACCAGGACAAAATTTTCTCTAAAGACTGAGATAGAGTCCCCTAGGAGAAGGTTATCGAAGATATCGCTCTCGGGGATATGCCCCCAAAATTAGATTAGGTTCTTGGCTTTTGTTTTAGCTTCTTTGTTTTTCTTTAAGGGCCCCTCGTGGGCTTTGTAAACATCTTCTATTAATATAAGAATTTCTCTATTTTATCTTCGATTCATGTTGAATTCCATTCTGCCTTCATTTGTGAAAAATCCAAGTGTATAACTCTAACGATTAATCCGAATACTGGACCCGGAACATAATAAACCCTTAGGACTGATACAATATCCCTTAAGGTTCTTTATTATCCTCGAGCTAAGCTTAGATTGATTTGATACGAACTGGGGACACCGGGACTCCTGAGTCTGATTGAGTGATAGCAAGGTCTCGAATTTGAAATAAAGTTATCTCTTTTAGGCTTCGTAGATAGTCCCCGAGTGAGAATTTTCTCAAACTCGGGTAGCCCTTGGGCTTAGTAATCGAGTGAGTGTTTGCTCGAACTCGAAATAAAGTTAGCCCATATGCTACATAGGTAGTCCCTGAGTGATAATTTTCTCAAACTCGGGCAGCCTTTAGGCTTAGAGTTTGCTCGAACTCAAAATAGAGATAGCCCTTAAGCTTTATAGACAGTTCCTGAATGAGAATTTACTCGAACTCGGGTATCCCTTGGGCTTAGTGGTCGAGTGAAAGTTTGTTTGAACTTGAAATAGAGATAGCCCTTAGGCTTTATAGATAGTTCTTGAATGAGAATTTGTTCGAGCTCAGGTAGACCTTGGGCTTAGTAGTCGAGTGAGTGTTTTGCTTGAACTCAACTTGTAGGTTATCCTCGAAGAGTTTTGACAAATCGATACCCGATGACTTGATCTTGATGCCAACATCATGACATAAGCGGTTGAAGTGACTAAAAAGTTGCTTTCTACATGATTCCCAAAATAATTAATTGGAGGCGGCTAACGGTCGGCCTTTTGGCTTCCTCGGCACACTTAAATGATCATTATAAATAGAAAGATTCCATAACCTTAAAAATGTTATTCTCATATTGTTTCCAAAGTCTCATTATCCTTTTTTTCATTCTCCTAGAGCTCTCCCTTCTCTTTTATAACAGCATTATTCATCTTCTCGGATCTTTCACTTACCAATGGCTAAAATTTCTAAGTATGTTCCTCAAAGGAAAAGCTGCCTCATCTTCTTGATCGACCAAGAATAAATTGGTAGTGCCACCTCGTATCGAGGAATGCATCCCCCGACATGTGAGATAAAATCTGATTTTACAATCAAAAAAACAGTTTCGACACTATGCAGATGCGAGCCCGTGTCTCAATATGATTGTTTGGTGACTAAGTCCAAGCTCAAGCAAGTAAAGGAGGATTGCAAATGGGACAATAAGGAAGTAGTGATTCCTTCCTCTAAGGAAAATATCACCACATACAAGCAGAGTACTTGAGTGTATACACTTACCCGTTTACACTGGGCCCTGCAATTCCGACCCAGGGTCCCATAGACCCAGTTAACCTTGAATTTTGCCAATGGTATTGAGTGACACTCGGCCAGATCTACCCCTCCTTCTAGCGAATTGTTTACTTAATTAGGTTCATTTTTAGCCAAATCGAGGGGATGTCCTTCACCCTCGACCATTTAATCAAAGTGTACTGTACCCGACTTTATCGGGGGCTTGATAAAGTTGTAACATTGATCATTAAAATCTCTATTTGTTAGTATCGATGAGGACAAAGACCGTGGGTGGATGAGGCGGTTTGTCCGAATCAAGACCTCCAATCTAATTCCTACTGATTGGATGCCATTCCCCGAGGAGTGAAACATGAAGCGTTAGTATACTCTTTCTTTTCTTTTCCCCGAATTTATATTTTCCTTTGATCTAAACTCTTTATGATGGTGCAGTCGCTGGTTGGTTTGTCGGTAGGGTCCCGGACCTCAAGGGCAGGGTTCGAAAGCTGGCCTCCTCCTCCTCGTACTCGGAGCATTGTTGGCAAGATTGGGATGATGTTCTAAACGTTAATACCACACAAGAGGGGGGTGATTTGTGTGATACCCAATTTTCGATCTAGAAGAACCAGTTCTATTGTGTTTTTCTTATTCTAGTTCAATTGTAGTAGGTGGATTCAAGTTGTACCTTTCAACTTTTATAGAAGCAATTGTAATAGGTACTTTGAGTATTCAAGTTATAGGCTAACTTGAAATTGTCGCAACAGTTGAGGCTGTGTGCCACAAAGTAGAGTTAATCCATAGGTTTATAAAGAGTTTTTGTAAATTCTATTTTGGCTCAGTTATTTTAGTGAAAGTTTGGGAAAATCCTATTGATTAGTAGGTCGTGCTTTTTTCACCTTTTGAGCCAGGTGTTTTCCACGTAAAAAATCTTTGTGTTCTTTATTTTATGTACTTTTAATTCCGCAAACAGTAGTAGTTAGAACACTTAGAAGAACCTGGTTCTTCTAGATCCAAAATTGGGTATCACACAAATCCCCCCCCCCCCCTTCTCTTGTGTGGTATTGACATTTAGAACATCAATTGGTACCAGAGCAGGTTATCCTTAAAGAGTCTAAAACCTTAGGAGAAGATCAACATGAGTGCACCACCTGAACTGGGAAGGGTAATCCACTGCTAGGCCTCCACTCTTCAATGGTCAGTATTATTCTTGGTGGAAGAACAGGATGAGGGATTACATCATAGGGGAAGAGTATGAACTATGGGACATAGTCACTGATGGTCCTCTAGCAACCTCAAAGAAGAATGTTGAAGGAGTTTATGTGTGAAAAACAAGAGCTGACTGAACTGCTGAAGACCTGAAGAAGTGGGAGAAAAATGCTAAAACCAAGAAATGGCTTGTGTGTGGACTAGGTCCAGATGAGTACAGCAGAATCCAAAGTTGTACCACTGCTAAGGAAATTTGGGACATTTTGCAAGTGGCTTATGAAGGAATACCTCAAGTGAAGAGGTCCAGAGGAACACTGTTGTATTCTCAATAAGAGAATTTCACTATGAAGGAAGGAGAAACTATCCAAGAGATTTATACTAGGTTCACTACACTGACAAATGAACTTAAGTCTCTTGGAAGGATTATTCTTAAAGAAGACAAGGTTGAGAAAATCTTGACAAGAGTTCTGCCAGTCTCATGGGAAAGAAAAATCACTATTATTCAAGAATCTAAGAATATTGCTACACTCAAGTTGATGAACTAATTGGAAATCTTACTACCTATGAACTAAGAAGGCAAACTATGAAGATGGATACACCTAAGAAGGAAAGAAGTCTGGCTCTCAGAATTGCTGAAGGTTCAAATATGGAGGATGATGAAATGGCAATGATCACAAGAGATTTCAAAAAGTACCTAATGAGAGGAAAGGGTTCTTCAAGAGGTACAACCTACAACAAACCAAGGGCCCCTGAGAACAGACTAATGAGGGTTGTTAAAAGTGTGGTAAGACTGATCACATGGTAAAGAATTGCCTGAATGGTAAATTAAGTGGAAGAAAGAAAGGGCTAAACGAAGGAACAGGAAGAAGGAACAGGTTCAACCAAGAAGGGACAAAGGATCAACAAAGGCTATGGTTGCTGCCTGGGGAGAAACATCAAATGAGGACTCAGAGGATGAAGCTGGAGATAAACAGGCTCTTATGGCCATTGGAGAATCAAATGACGAACAAAAGGTAAGTATTCTTCATCTTAAAGACAAGATTAAATTTTTGTCTAAAGAAAGGCTGGCTGAGCTATTACTACATGTCATTGACGAGTCTGAGTTAATTAACAATGAGAAGGAAGATATGTCTAGGGAATGTGTGATCCTAAAAGCAAAATGCAAAATTCTAGAGTCTAGATCTAATGAGAGTGATAGCAAAAATACTGAGTTGAAGAACCAGGTTCTTGAACTTGACACCAGTGTCCTAGAACTTAGGTCTGAAAACTTAAAACTAAAACTAGGAACAGGAAAGAAGAAAGCTGATCACACATATCTCACTCTAAAGGAAAACTTAGGAAAAATGAAGGATGAGTTGTACAAGAAGGATGAATTGATTAAAGTCCTAAAAGAAGATCTAGGAAAAGTGAAACATGAACTAGATAGAACTTGCAAATGGAACAAGGCTTCTAATGCACTTTCTTGGTTGCAAGAGCATCACGGTAGCAACAAAAGAGGACTTGGCTATGGGACTCAAGCACCAAAGTGTGACTCTAAAATAAAGTACCTCACACTTCCTAAGAATAAAGTCTGCACACACTGTGGCAAGACTGGCCATTATAAAAATAAATGTAATGCAAAAGAAAATGCCAGTCAAAAGAACAAAGCCTTTATTCAAGAAAAAAGTAAGCTGCCTGGGTGGGCAAGAAGGAATTTGATTCATCCATTTGCCTATAGAAAGGGACCCAAACTAGTTTGGGTTCCTAAGACTAACCCCTGATTTCTTTTTACAGGTCCAAGTGAAAGGAAGTAGCCAAATATGGTATATGGATAGTGGCTGCTCAAAACATATGACTGGGAACAAGGACCAGTTCCTTTCACTTGAGGACTTAAAAGGAGGTAATGTCTCCTTTGGTAATGGAAAGAAAGGTGAGATCATTGGGTTTGGAAAGGTAGGTAAGATAGACTCCCACTCCATTGAGAATGTCTACTTGATAGATGGCTTGAAATATAGCTTGATTAGTGTGTCACAACTGTGTGACAGAGGTAACCTTGTAGCATTCACCTCTACTAAATGCTTTGTGATTAATCTTACCACTGACAAGATTGTTTTGCATGGAAAGAGAGTTAACAATATTTACATTGTAGATTTGTCCACTCTCTCAGAAAATGAAATCACTTGCCTAAGTGTGTTGGTTAATGATCCCCTTTTGTGGCACAGAAGACTTGGTAATGTCAGCCTGAATCAGCTAAACAAATTAGTCTCTAAGAACTTGGTGATAGGGTTACCCAACATCAAGTTCAAGGAAGACAACGTTTGTGAGGCATGTGCAAGTGGGAAGCAGGTAAGATCATCCTTCAAAAGCAAGAAAATGGTAAGCACAACCAAGTCGTTGGAACTGGTCCATATGGATCTCTGTGGTCCAATGAGAACCATGAGCAGAGGTGGAAAGAAATATGTAATGGTGCTTGTTGATGATTATTCAAGATTTACCTAGGTTCTATTTCTAACTTCTAAAGATTAAGCATTTGACATGTTTACTGCATTTCTTAGAAAAACTCAAAAATAATTAGGAAATCAACTTTCATCCTTTAGGTCTGATCATGGAAATGAATTTGAAAATTCCAAGTTTGCTGAATTCTGTGATGAAAATGGTATAGATCATAATTTCTCTGCCCCTAGGACTCCTAAACAAAATGGAGTAGTTGAAAGAAAGAATAGGACTCTTGAAGACATGACTATGACCATGCTGTTTTCTAGTAAACTACCTCACAGCTTCTGGGCAGAGGCTGTAAATACTGCATGTTACATAATCAATAGATGCATGACTAGACCTCTTGTAGAGAAGACTCCCTATGAGTTAATTAAAGGGAGAAAACCAAACATACCACATATTAGGGCATTTGGTTGTAAGTGCTATGTGCACAATAATGGAAAAGACTCCCTAGGTAAGTTTGATCCCAAAAGTGATGAGGGAGTATTCTTGGGATATTCTTCACATAGCAAAGCATATAAAGTGTTCAATAAAAGAACTTTGTGTGTAGAAGAAAGTGTACATGTAGTATTTGATGAAAATAACATTCTTTCTGAGAGACAGGAACATGAAGATGAAGCCATTGGATTGGTAAAGGACTTGACTGAAGCCTCAGCACAAGTCAAAGTGGCACCAACAGAATGAACATGTGATGGAACAGGTTCTTCCATCCAGGTCAACCTGACGGGGGAACGAATCAAAGAGAAATTGAAATAAATCCCTTAAAGAAACCTGTCCATGACATTGTTTCTCAATAATAGAACATGGGAGAAACATCTAGTAGAAACCAATTGGTTGTGAAACCTCAAAAGTATCAAAGTTCTCATCTCATTGAGAACATTATCACGGATCCAACATTTGGAGTCAAAACTAGATCACAATTAAAGAATCTGTATGCTTTTGATGTATTTTTATCTCATATTTAACCTAAAAATGTTGTTGAGGCTAGTTTGTTCCTAAAGCCTCAGCATAAGTCAAGTTTAGAATCTAGTTCCAAGGCCCAAAAATAGATCAGTTATTGGTAAAAAATGGGTCTTTAGGAACAAACTTGATGAAGATGGAACTGTTACAGGAAATAAGGCAACACTGGTGGTCCAAGGTTACAGCCAGGAGGAGGGCATAGATTATGATGAGACTTTTTCTCCAGTTGCAAGACTAGAGGCAATCAGACTTCTCATAGACTTTGCAGCACATATGGAATTTACTCTTCATCAGATGGATGTCAAAAGTGCCTTCCTAAATGGCTACCTGAAAGAAAAAGTGTTTGTGAAACAACCTCCATGGTTTGAGAGCAGGGAATGTCCTGAGCATGTGTACAAGTTAGACAAGGCTCTCTATGGACTCAAGCAGGCCCCAAGAGCATGGTATGAATGATTGTCAAAATTTCTGCTGGAGCATGGTTACAAGAGAGGTAAAATTGATAGTACCTTATTCTTAAGGGAAAAAGGTAAGGATCTCCTTGTTGTACAAATATATGTCGATGACATAATCTTTGGGGCCACCACTAATAAGCTAAGTAAGGATTTTGCAAAATTAATGGGGAGTGAGTTTGAAATAAGCATGATGGGTGAGCTTAACTTCTTCTTAGGCTTACAGATCAAACAAAGTACAAATGGAACCATGATCCACTAGCAGAAGTATGCTAAGGAGCTAATCAAAAAGTTTAAAATGGAAGAATCTAAAGAAATAGACACACCCACTGCAACTACTACTAAATTAGATGTTGATGAACCTAGTTCATCAGTTGATCAAAAGTTGTATAAGGGTTTGATTGGTTCACTTCTATATCTTACTACTAACAGACCTGACATTTTTTTCAGTTTAGGGCTTTGTGCTCGCTTTCAGGAAAATCTTAAAGATTCTCACCTGACTGCTATCAAAAGGATACTAAGATACTTGAAAGGCACCACTGATCTGTGTCTTTGGTATACCAAAAGTAGCAATTTTAATCTAGTAGGATATGTTGATGCTGATTATGCAGGTTTTCTGGTGGATAGGAAGAGCACCTCAGGTATGGCACACTTCCTTAGTTCGTGTCTTGTGTCATGGGCTACCAAAAAGCAAAACTAGATGGCCTTATCTACTGCTGAAGCTGAGTATGTCTTGTTGTGCTCAATTGCTATGGATCAAACAGTAGCTGGTAGATTTTGGTATTGAAGTTGGTTGTATTCTAATATTTTGTGATAACACTAGTTCTATAAGTATGACAAAGAACCCTGTTCATCATAAGAGGACTAAGCACATAGATGTTAGACACCACTTCTTAAGAGATAACTATGAGAAAGGACTGATCTCCACAGAATTCTGTGCTACTGATAAGCAAATTGCTAATGTTTTCACTAAATAACTGAGTAGAGAAAACTTTTATAGGAACATGTTAGAATTAGGGATGATTAAGATCACCTAATAGGTCCAGTTCAGAATGCACAATGAAAAAAAATTGAAAAAAAATGAAAAAAATAAATAAATAATAAAAAAAAATTGGTTAGGAGTTCTAACTTTGTGTAAGTATCTAGATTAATTCTTAATCAGTTTCATACTTTAATTAGTATACTCATGTGACATGTGTACATATGATTCACTGATCTCTTACAAAGTTTTTTCTATTATGGCATTTGAGGCATGTTCAAGAGAGTTCTATATGAAGAACATGGTTCATGAGTATGATTTCATATGAAAGTTCAGGTATGTTTTCAATACTTTTAATAATTAGAAAAATTAACAATTCAATCATGAGCAAAAGTCCTATACTTGCCAAATTCCTAGAAAATTCTATCCGTTGAGGCATTGAACCAGTTTCGTCCTTTTAGAACTCTAAAATCGTGATTTTTGCCTAATATCTAGGGAAGCCAAAATAATCATTAAAAGCCTGGAATTACACCTTGATTAGACTTCTAATTGACCCCTAAAAAGCTGTCGTTACTGCATTAATGTCTAATTGCCTTTAAATACACACCACATATCTAATCTTCTTCACTATTCCAAAATCGTCAAAAATATTTCTCCTGTTCAACTTGCTTCCCTTCTCCAGAAATTCCCAAATTCTTCCAAGAAACAATCAACAATGTCTAACCCACAAGATCATCCTGGCACTTCTCCACCACCATCACCCTCAAACACATCCTCATCTACTCCTCCTAGTGAATCCCCAAAACCTAGGTTTCGAAGGCAGAAAATATTGGCTAGAAAAATTGTAGCATCTGGAGCTCTGAGAAAAGTTTTAAATGAGAGATTGAAAGCTAGCTAGATGAAAGAAAGCCCAGCTCAACAGTCTGACTCCAATTCTGACTCTGTATCCTTTATATCTGCCAGTGAAGGTGAAGGACATGGGTCTTCTAAGACTGAGAAAATTCAAGAAACCCCTGAGGTAAGTTATTCTATGGTTGAAAACTTAGAAAATAGGTTTGTTCTAGTTAGGCCTGTTAGAGATGTCAATGCGTCTTAATCAAGTAGAAGTGGAGGCAAAAAGAATGGAAAAGAGAGAGAGGGAGAAAATGGTGAAGAGAGGGGAAAAGGGAAAGAAACAGTTCTTGCTATATGTGGGAGTGAAGAAGAGAGTTACATAAATTCAGGGGGAAGTGGCTCCGGGGAAGTAGCTGAGGGGTTGGTTCATCTAAGCAAACAAAGAGATGAACCCGGTTCATCTTCTGAGGAAACCCTGGCTGATCTTCAGAAAAAGGTTGGGGCAAGTTATGACCTAAAGAAATGCAAAGCTACCTCACAAAAGGCCCAAAATGTACCCAAACCAACCAAGAAAAGAAAACCTTCATCCCCAAAATCTACTACCCCTTCAGTGCCCAAGGGAAGAGCTACAAGAAGCAGAATAAGACAAAGTGAAGCTGACCTACAAAAAGCTCTGGAAGAAATCAAGAAAAATAAAATGGAAAAGGGAAAAAGAAAGGTTGCAGAAGAAGAGGAGATGGAACTGGTCCATCAAGAAAGGGGAACAACAGTGGAGGTTCCTATACCAAAACCTAAAAAGTAAAAGACTTCTTACAAGAAGTCTTCCTCTGTACCTGTGTCTGTTGAACCCTCATTAGCCAAGAGGACAAGATTTGCAGTGAAAGGCAAGCAGGTGAAATTACTAAAGAAGATGATGAATAGAGTGGAGAAGAAGAAAAAGAGGAATCTGGGAAGGAACAGGACAAGTTTTCTATTTTTGGTAGGAGAAAAATCTTGAAAGGTAGACTATTGAAGGACCTGGAAGAACCAGGGATAAGGAGACTGGTGGATGCTTTAGCTGCACAAGGTTGGAAGGACATGGTCCTTGAAATGGATAGGAGGCTAGCAAGGAATGAACTGATTGAATTTGTGGCCAATGCTGCTGTGAAGGATAGAGTAGTCACCAGCCTGGTGAAATGAGTCAAAGTGAAGTTTGATGCACTCAAACTGGGTGAGATCCTGGACATACCTACTGAAGGGTACGATGACTATACAAGGCAAAGGTGGCCATGTCTGGATTCTCTCTCTACTTCTCTTGAAATCACTAGGAGGTTCTGTGACTCTAGAGATGTGCCTGAAGCCAGATTTGTGCAGAAGAGTGAAATGAGGCCTGAGCACAAGGTCTTGTTTGAATTTGTGAACAAGTGCCTATTGCCCAGACAGGAGAGGAGGCACACTGCAAATTACATGGACCTGGTTCTTATGGAATGCCTGGTGAGAGAAATGCAAATCAATTGGCCTGCTTTCATTGTAAAATTGCTAGACAGGGTCATCAATGGCTTCAAGGCTTTTGCCACTCCATATAGGTTCATACTGACTACAATTCTAGACAAGCTGAATGTGCCTTTGAAGAAATGGGATATGGCATCAAGCAAGGAACATTTTGGTGTTATGACTCTGCTGGCTTGTGACTATCCAGTCAATGCCATCCCAGTTGAAAATGGTTCATCTCTGAGGACACCCATCAACAGCAAGGTTAGGGCTTTGGGTCAGGAATGTGGAACTAAGGATGATGAAATTGCTAGGCTCAAGGCTCGTGTGGCTGAATTGGAAACTGAGAGAGATTGCCTTAGAACTAAGCTAGCAAAAGAAAAGGAGAAGAGTGATGGAATGCTTCAGAATATGCTGAACCTTCTGCAATATCAACCCTCTAGTTCTTCCAAGCCTTAGGTCTCCTAGCACTTGTCTTCTGAAACAGTCTAGTACCCCCAGTGACCCAGATTAAGGATTTTTCTATTTTTTTTGCTCATGTTTTGAAAGCTTTTCTTTCTTTTTGTGGTCTGTTTGTGGAAGCATATCTTTATCAATGACAACTGTTGGTTTCTCTTGTTCACTGATGATTTTGATCTTGATAGTTTAAATATGTTTGTTGATTATTGATAATTGCACAATGATTTCACTTGCAGTTGCCTCAGTGGCCATGAGTACTTATTAAAATCTGGGATTCACACTGTGTATGCAACTTTTCGATGATGCCAAAAGGGGGAAGAGATATTGTGCATTTACTCATTATCTGAATTAAGTGATATTTATAACCTAATTAACCTGGTCCTTGATGATAAGTAATTTCTAAGTTATTGTTAATGGTTAAGCTGAGTTCTTATAGTTTTTTTATCAGTCAGAGTTTGTCATCATCAAAAAGGGGGAATTTGTTGGCCCAAGAACAGGTGAAGTTTTGAAGAATGACAAATGAACTCAGTCATGGACCAGGTCCATCATGTAAAGCACAATGTTTGTCAACATGTACATGTGAGATGCACATGAAGGAGATAAGTCCCATTGATCAAGCAGCAATATCTCCTGAACTGATCGAAAAGGTTACATATGGGATAAGGAGAGAAAGTCTCCTTATGAGAAGAGAATATAATCTAGATAAAAGATAGAGTTGGAATTTGTGTTGCTCAAGGACTCATCTTTGATGGAAGATCAGCAATTGAGTCTCAATCAAACTCTAATTACTAACTCATTAAATAACAGTGATTGTTCTCTTTTACAGGTGTTGCACATACACAGAAGTTAAACTAAATTGAGAGCAAAAGAGCAAGGCGATTTTGCATGCAATTTATGTGAGATTTAAGTGTGCACTCCTGAAGCTACTTGAACGTAGAAGAACCGGTTCTATTGTATTTTTTCTTATTCTAGTTCAATTGTAGTAGGTGGATTAAATTTGTACCTTTCAGCTTTTATATAAGCAATTGTAATAGGTATTTTAAGTATTCAAGTTATAGCTAACTTGAAATTGTCGCAACAGTTGAGGTTGTGTGCCACAAAGGGATTAGAGTTAATCTTTAGGTTTACAAAGAGTTTTTGTAAATGCTATTTTGGCTCAGTGGTTTTAGTGGAAGTTTGGTAGGTGTTTTCCACATAAAAAATCTCTGTGTTCCTTATTTTATATACTTTTAATTCCGCAAACAGTAGTAGTTAGAACACTTAGAAGAACCTGGTTCTTCTAGATCGAAAATCGGGTATCACACAAATCACCCCTCCCCCTCTTGTGTGGTATTGACGTTTAGAACATCATGGGCCAAGTGTCGATGGGAGGCAAAAAACCATGGTGAGTTCTCTCGTTTGTTTTCCTATATTTTCGTTATGAGATGCTTACCTCGATTTCATGTAGGTCTTGGAGATGATGTTGAGTTGCGGCCGGCCCCTGCTTATGAAGTGGAGGTTTCGAAGCCCTCCAAAGAATGAAAAAGAATAAGGGAGACATTTGAAAATCCCCCGAAGCCAAAGAAGAGCATGGCTCGAAGGCCTAAGGCCGATACGGCTGCCTTATCTCCGAAAATGGCCCAACGCCTTCAGGAGCAGGAGGAAAAAGAAAATGATGACTGCCTGTTGATAAATCATAAAAGAAAGAATGCTGATGCTTTAAAGCTTGCCGAACCAGCAGCGGCTGATGAGGCCCACTCCTAAGCTGAAAAAATTCCTGAAGGGAGTTCAAACAAAGTCCCCGAACCATCGTCTAGAAAGAAGGTGTGTCGCTTAGGAGATCATTATGAGGGTGAGACCAAACGTCCTGACCCGAGCCTCTTCAAATAAAAGAGAATGTCCCGAGTGGGTCACTTGGGTTGATCAATGTGGATGATTCTCCCCCTGGCCCCGAATTTTCCGCGGGGCAAATCCGGGAGGCTGTAAAGATGAGATATTTTGGTGTGGGAGTAAACCATGAAGGGCATGACATCTTTTGAGAATGTCTTGCGGGGCTTGATGACGGCCCTGATCCCGATGCTTCTTTCATTTTTAATGAGGTACGTAGACTCTTCAAACCAGCGAGTTTTCTGTTTCTTGCGCCTTTGTTTTAGCTGCTTTGATTCTAACTTTTACTTCTTTTTCACGAAGGCTATGGTTCTTCATAAGAAGGCATTTTCCAAGTCTCGAGACGATCTTGCTCGATACGAGGCTGAACTTAAGAAAACTTTGGAGGATAGGGACGACGCTTCACTTTATGCTAAGAAAGAAATGGACATCCACGTTCTTCGAGTTGATTTGACACAGGCATGTCGGGGTCGAGCCGAGTATGTCTAGAAGGCAATATATCTCTCGAGAATCTGTTACATACTTGCTTTGTTTTGGCAGCTGACACTTTTAATTTTGCAGTTCCAAGGCCCTGAGGTGGAAGCAGGGTATGGACGATCTCGCCTCAGAGAAGGAACCTTTTAAAAGAGCAGTTAGCTTTGCTTGAACCCCAACTTATAGGTGCGAAGGACGAGAGTGTAGCTCGGGGTCTCGAAATGGAGGAGCTTAAAATCAGATATGCTGCTGAGCTGGCCAAGGCTAAATCTAATGATGCAGCAATTATGAGTTCATATCGAGCCGATGCCAAAGCAGCTAATGTTCGGGCAAAGGAGATCTCTTCTACTGCGAAGGCTAAGTTATCAAGTGCCCTTGACAATGCTAGGCGACAATCCTGGAGGATGACCCTCAAAGAGATACATGCTCGCGGCTTCAATCTTTCAGCCGATATTGAAGAGGAGAAGATTTTGGAAGAAGAGGTGGCCGCTCTACTTTCCAATGAAGATGATTTAGATAGTGCCTCTAGGAGTGAAGGAGACGGGATGAGGCACCCGAGACCCTCGGAGATGTGATTCCTGGAGATGCAACTGCTAAAGATGTGACCCCGAAGTAGTTTTAGCTTACTTTATTTTGTTTTTTTATAAGCCTCCCTTGTGTAAATATTTCCTGTAATTATATTTTGGAGATACGAGGGGAACTTCTCGTCTTTGGCTAATGCTGGTTCTAACATTTCTTGTATTCAACATTGCCTTTATTTATGGAAAATTTTGTTTGAATGACTAGTCCAAGGACTTGTTCGGGATATTATAAACCCATAAATCTTTATCGATAGGTACAATAATTTTCAAGCTGAGTTTTAAATCAATTTGTTGTGGGCTTAGGATATTGAGAACCTTGAGTCCGAATTGAAATGAAAGCGGAGTCTCGAACTATGAAGTTTATGCCCTTAAGTCTTTTGAGGTTGGCCTTTAGGCTCTTATATATTGACCCTTAGACTGTTATATATCGGCCCTTAGGCTCTTACATATTGGCCCTTAGGCTCTTATATATCGGCCCTTAGGCTCTTATATATTGTCCCTTAGGCTCTTTAATTGGGCCGTTTCGGCCTCTAAAAATGGCTATATGTTTTTTCCCTCATTTCAGCTAAAAGACTTGGTAAAATTTAGTTATGCCTTAGCATGTATTTTTGTGCCTGTTGGGTTTTTTGAAGGCTCAATGTATCGGAACCTTATAAGTCACTTTGTTTGCATGAACATTCTCGAATGCCTCTTAAGGGTTTTCTGAAGGCTGGTGTTATCGAAGCCTATGGATTATTCGAGGGCTAATTCTTCGAAGCCTCTTGGGGGACGAATTTATTGAGGCCCCTTATATTTTGCTTTTGCTGAGGGTAGCCTAATTTAATCAATTTTTACAAAGTGTTTGAAGGCCTTTTAATTTATAGCGGAAGTCAGACATATCCGAGCCGCATTATTTGGTCGTAGCCTTTATATGACCATTGTCTTTAGTATGATTGTGTCCTTGGGGTACGTCGCTTGGACTTGTTTCTCGATAACTTTCTGAACTTGTTCGAGAAGTTAAACCCCGAGAATATTGGCCTTGGCCTTGTTTCGAAGGGGTGCCTCTTTGAGGCCTTATTAATTGGAATTTTTTATAGCAGTCCCCGCGTATTCGGGGTGCTTCTGTGTTTTGGATCTTAAGTCATTTCCCGTAGGATTGTAAGTGTTGAGCTCGTATGAGACACAAAGTATTTTTGATATAACCAGATACTTTTTTAAATATCTGAAGCATGTGTACATGTTTTGCCTTCGGGGCTCAATTATTCTATATGGACACGGTTCGTTTGACCGTTTGGCCCATTACAATGTTCTCCTATCGAGACCCTTTTTAAGCGTAAAATATCTTTCCCGGAAATGTAACCTTCGGGGGTGATGTCCCCCAGTATTCGAGGTTGATTGAAAAGAAGCCTTGAATACTTGATTATCATTCTTCAGGTAGCATATAAGTGTTGCCTCATTTAAAACCTTACCGGTAAAACCCATCTGGGACAAAATCCGAGGTAAGGGAAAAAGAGCACAACGCATGCTTTACAACCTACGGCCTTTGTGCAAGAAAGGGTATTTTCGATATCACGAGCCTTTGAGAGATTTCATCATGCCGAGCCTGTAAGATCTCGCTATCCGCGACCATGGTCTCTTTGAGAGCCTTGATTTGATACCATGAAGGCCGAGAAACTCAGTCGCACCAACTCCGAGGTAACGCTTCTCTGGGTTTAGCTTCATGTCGTGTTGCCCCAACATGCTGACTATTTCCTAAAAATAAATTAGTATGGTCCTCTGTGCGCAGGGACTTAACCAGTCATATCATGGATATAAGCTTTAACTATTTTACCTGTTTATTCTTCGAGCGGAATCCATGTCATATTACAACAATATGGTCTATGTTATCATCATGAAAATAAATGATCTTTTTCCTGATAGTGGGACTAATCCCGTTCCCAGGTGTACCTTTCTTTTTAGTGGTTGGCTTGGTAGTATCGGGCTTTTTGTGAACAACGAGGGTTCGAAAATATCCGCCTTCGGTTACCTATTATTTCGATTACGTTGACGCTCAGAATTGTGACTTCTACTTAGCCACATGTTTACCTTTGGAGGTTGATATCTTCGAGGTCAAGGGTTCTGGTGTCGGAACCACTTCCTTGATTGCAAACATCTCTCTTGCAGTATGCTGTTCTCCATGGACTATTTTCACGCCTTCATCTGTTGGGAACTTTACAATCTGATGGAGAGTCGAAGGCACTGCCCTCATATTGTGTATCCACGGCCTCCCGAGGAGTGCGTTATAACTCATGTCATCTTCGAACCTGGTGTCTTGTATGGTCTTGGATACGTTTACTGGTAAGATAATTTTTCCCCTCATAGTTTCACTTTCCATGTTGAAGTTATTCAGCACCCGGGACACAAGTACAACCTGTTCCTATAGGCCGAGTTGTTTCACGACCCTCGATCTGATTATATTGGTCGATCTACCTGGATCAGCTAAAACACATTTAACCTGAATTTTATTCAAAAGGATAGAGATTACCAGGGCGTCATTGTGAGGCTACGATACGTCTTCTACTTCTTTGTCACAAAATGATAGAGAATCATCGGGCATATAGCTCCGACTCTGTAATGCCTTTGTGATAGATATTTTAGTATGTTTGAATGTAAATCCCTGCAGGACATCTGCTCCACCGATGATCATGTGAATGACGTGTTGAGTTTCTTCAGGTTCATTCTTCCATTTTCATCTCTTTCTCAGAAATGGTTTTTGGCTCGGTCACTGAGAAATTCACGAAGGTGCCCTTCGTTGAATAGTCGAGCTACCTCCTCTCTAAGCTTTCTTCAATCCTCGGTCTTATGCCCATGAGTACCGTGGTACTTACACAGTGCGCTGGGGTTTCTTTGAGAAGGATCTATCTATATGGCCTTGGTACATCTAGTATCTTTAGTTTTGCCAATGGCTAAGACGATACTTGAGGCGTTGACACTGAAGTTGTATTCTCATAATTTGGGAGCCTCCACTGGTCCCGAGCGCCTGTTAGATCCTATTTTGCTCATGAATCCACGGGAGCTTGGCCTCGGTCTACTCTTCAATCATTCTGAGGTGAATTACGCCTTGAAATGTTTCTTCTGTCTTTGATGTACAGTTGATATCTTTCCTTGTTGAATCTTGATCCCCAGTTTGTGTCCCTTGGGGGGTTGACTGCAAATCTGTTTGGGTGAACTGAAATAGAGGGGGATCCCAATTGGTCATCCTTGACCCTAATTTTTGACTGATACCGATTGTGCACATGGGACCATGTCACAACTAGATACTCTATCAAGTTCTACTTTAGCTGTCGAGATACTATCGAGATTCTTTCATTCAAACCTTTCATGAAGGATTGAACTACCCAGTCATCAGAAACCTTGGGTAATCCCATCCTTTCTATTTGAAACTGGGACACGAACTCCCTTAACATTTTGTCATCCCTTTGTTTTATTTTGAATGCGTCTGGTTTTCTTGTGTTCACTTTAGGGCCCTGGCATGTGCTTTCATGAAGGCATCCACTAACATAGCAAATGAATCAATAGAGTTAAGAGCTAAGTTGTAATACTAGATCATAGCTCCCTTTGATAGTGTTTCTCCAAAAAATATTAATAACACTGACTTGATTCGTCATCATTCAAGTCATTTCCTTTGATTCCACAAGTGCACGAAGTAATATGTTTGTCAGGGTCAGTTGTTCCATTATATTTTGGTATATAGGGCATGAAAAACTTCTTGGGAATAGGCATCAGAGCTGCACTTGGGGGGAAAGGTTTTTGTATGAATTTTTTGGCATCTAGGCCCTTCAAAACTAGAGGTGCTCCAGGTATTTGGTCTACCCAGGAGTTGTAAGCTTCCACCTTTTTATTGTTGTCTTCTATCTTCTTTTCTCCAGACTCGATTCTTTTAGCCAGTTCCTCGAGCATTTTCATGATTGTGGGATCAGTCCCCGAGCCGTTTTCATTTGGTCTCCCAAGCACTGGTTCATGTTGTGCATTTACTGGTTTGGCGGTGTTAGGAGTCCTGTTCTGACTCTAAAGCTGAGCGATGGTGACTTGCTAAGCTTGCAGCATCTCGAATATCACCTGGATGTTGACACCTCCTTCTTCTAGTCCTCGTGTAATTTGGCCTCCGACTCGGGCTTCCCTGTGTGCATTCCTTGCAGGGTCTATGCCTACGTCCATGTTTAGAGCGTTATGGGAGCTGATATCAACTGGCTCCACAGTTGGCGCTCCCTCTGGGTTTACGGGTGGTACACCCAACCTTATGTTGCTATCTTCTCCGAGTCCCTCACAGAGCGAGTGCATTTTATGTGCTAGACATGATTAAGCCTGAAATCAAAGAATCTTTGACAAGAAAAAGTGTGAAGAATAATGTATGTTATCAGAAAACTAGCACTAAAATAATCACTATTATCTTTATTCCCACGGTGGGTGCCAAAATTATTTACCTCAACAAATATGAGTAATAATTAAAGATGTCTTATGGTTTTAAAGATTGTGATATATTCTAATACTAGTGAATATATGAATAATATTGAGCTTAAGTAAGAAATAATAATGAACCAAATCAATGTTATCGGAACAGTAGGAGCCTCGAGTTCGTCAATCCAGGTACCTCGAGGTCAGCTAAGAGCAATTAAGTATGAATACTAAAGTAAAGGCAATAAAGTTGTAGAATAATTGGAGAGCACATTAAAAAAGAGAAGAATAAGAATGTTCTATTGCAGTGAATGGTCTGATCTTTACAAAATGATTGGGCTCCCCATTATATAGGAGGATAAAACCCCAATATGGTAGCTCATAAACGTAAAGAATTCTATTGGTACGGATGTATAACAACCTGGTACGGATCTATACCATTTTTTACAACTCTTATCCTATAATATATGCCCAGGTCCACGTGTCCTTGAGAAATTTCAGTTCTTTCTTGATTGACTTTGAGACGATACTTCCTTCGATGAAGTCCGTGCCAGGCATTCGATCATCTTCCTCGAGGTAGATGTCCCTTAGCCAGATACGATACCCACTTCGAGTCTACCGAACTCGGACCTATAGCCTGATTTAAAGCTTCAAAGACATACTCCCCGATTTTAACCATATACAATATCAACTTCAAATAAGACTAGTTTAACAATCAAAGAGGTAACGTGAAGATAAAAGGTAACAACTTCAAATAAATCATATAAGAGTAAACTTGCCAAATAAGGATAAACTAACAACATCAATTAAAGCATGTAAGAATAAATCTAATAGAGGAATGCAAAACATATAATGACAAATTCAATTCAATGTATATAAGAAGCTTAAGAGTTTAATCCGGTCAATTTTCATATATATATGGTCGTGTACACACTCGTCACCTCATGTACACGTCTTCCACATAATCCTAATAGTACAATTAAATTAAATACTATAGGGTAGTTCTCCTTTATAAAGTTATCCAAGATACTTACCTCACAGAAGTTAAATCAATACTCTCAAAAGCCTTTCCGTGTGAAACAACCTCTAGACGGCTCGAATCTAGCCAAAATAACTTAATATCATAAATAAAAGTCATAAGAAATAATTCTGGATTATAAAGTTTCGATCTTTAATGAAAACCAAAAAGTCAACCTTGGGTCCGCACCTCAGAACATGACAAAAACACCCATTCCGATACGAGTCCAACCATACCAAAATTATCCAATTCTAACATCAAATTTGCCTTCAAATCATCATTTTTGTCTTTTAGGAAGTTTTTACTATAATCCTCAATTTCTCCAATTCAAATCATTAATCAAATACTAAAATCGAGGTTGAAATCATGAAAAAAATTAAAAATTAAAGTAAAAAGTACATACCACAATCCAAGTAGTGAAAATCCTCTCCAAAATCGCCCAAAATCGAGCTTCAAAACCTTGTGAGAAAAAAATAACTAAATTACGAAAGAAGTAATAAAAATGCAGTAGATGTCTAGCCTAAAACAGGTCCTATACGATCCCAAAATTCACGTTTGATAATCCCAACATGATCCTTGGGAGATTACACCCAACATAGCCTCTTGAATCACCCAATTTAAACTTAAAATGAGGTAGATATGATGTTTTAAAATTTTAAAAGAAATCTAAAAAATTTAGGGATATAAATGCCATTTTCGTAATTACTTGCACCAAGGAAAAATTAGCAATAAGAAAATCTTTGTTTAAGCATCTAAAACTCATTCGGAATCTTCCAGACGCAAACCATATATGAATTCAATCATAAAACACGTTACAAATCTGCACGCGCACTCAAAATATTAAAAAGAGGTAATCTTGACCCGATATTGACCATGGTCAAACTTTATATCCTTAACTTAAGTAGTTTCTCAAGCAATGATTCAAAACACACCCGATCCCCTCAGGACTCTATCTAATCTTACCAACAAGTACAAATACATTATCTAAACTTATCCAAAGCCTCAAAATACCTATGGCAACATTACAACAAAGAATCGCAGCTCACACCGAATAGAATTTCTCTTGAGTTGTTAAATATTCATTCTTTCAAAAGAGTGTCTGAATCATACTTAAACACTTCGGATTACTTTCAAACTTTACACATAAGTTCAATTCAACTATATAGACCTATCCAAATTCTCGGGATACCGATTGGAGTCCAATAACATCAAAGTAACTCTTGGTCAAACTTATGAACTCTTAAGTTCTTCAAATTGTCAACTTTCGATAAATAGTGTCGAATTCATTTAGGAACCTCCGAAACTAAATCCGAACATACATAAAAGTGCAAAATCATCATACCAACCTATCAAAACAATCAAAATCCGATTTCGAGTCCGTTTACCCAAAAGTCGAACCTTGATCAACTCTTCCAAATTAAAATTTCTAAAACAAGAATCATTCTTCCAAATCAATCCCGAACCACTCGAAAATCAAGACCAACCATACATTCAAGTCATAATACATAATATGAAACTACTCAAAGTCTCAAATCACCTAATGGAACACTAAATCTCAAAATGATCGATCGGGTCGTTACATTCTCCCCCACTTAATAATACGTTCGTCCTCGAACGTGCCAAGAGTTGTTATAGCCTTCAAATCGATGTATAAACTTTTCGTACACATACCCATGAGTGATCCCACATAACCTCAACCAATATAAGTCTGATAACACAATCTAACAGAAGATCTTTACCTCAACATTAGCTCTCAACCCTGAGAACCCAATCTCCAACTTCTGAAATTCATTATAATACCTGATTCTTGCATCTATACGCTATATAAATCTGAATCAAGCTACATCAAACCATAACCATATCCCAAGTACAATCATATGATATTCCACATAATCCAGATACACATAGCAATAACTCCCGACCATAATAGTTGCTCAAATAGCAAACCTGGTACCGGTATCTAACCTTCTATCAATTAAAACCTTGTTCCAAATCTTCGTACACTGCCAATGAGGAAAGAAATATTTAAAAACTCATAACCGCCCATCACATCAACAAGTCATGGAGCTCTCTTGCCCGACAAGAACCTTAGCAGAAATCTAAGCTAACTAGTAACATTATTCTTCCAAACGTACCGTAATCAAATATGATGGCACTCATTTTAGGCCCAATAACTTTACCTTATCCAATACAAGTTTCTCTAACAACATGCCACACCAATCCTACCTAGAGCCACTTACCATGCAATTTGTGTACCAAACAAGTAACAAGTCAGATGTACCTAATGATGAAAAGGAATCAAATGATAGAATTGCCCCTAAGCTCAACAGTTACACCACAAAACTCAATGCTATGAACCCAAGACACAAAGGAGAAACAAAACACATGAAATACGCACAATGATCCGATACCAACATAACTCCGCGATGTGTGATCCAATACACATACCGGTTCACATGGAATACCTTGAGGCATGAGTTTCACAATTTTGCAAAATATTCAGAAAACACGCAAGGCACATGAACATAACCATAAACAAGAAGACCATAACCAAGGTGCAATCAACCATTCAACACCCTAGGATCTATCTTGCTGGAATTTTGCCACAAAGCCCAAACATACTGAATCATGTGTACAAATAGTCAATAACCTCACAACTCATTGTATTATAAGAGAGTAATACATGGAACACATCAGGATATAAATAAGATCAACCCTAATCGATGATACCCCCATCAGCATTAGTTGTGCTGAGTAAACAAATCCGAACTTATGTCGAATACACTTTCTTGTTAGGCCTCAATTTTGATCCTTCCAAAATAAGTAAATAGCCTCCGAAAAGCCCACAATAATAATTTTATAGCACGTACCATCAGTCGTCAACTCTTAGTATACCTTCATGATCTGCAACCAAGGAACAAGCTTCATTTGAGAATCCTCTTAGTCTTCAGATCCTTAGAATACCATAATCTCCATATTTGATCCCAACTACACTACTCAAATTACTAACACATTCATCATTCATGATCATCCCACGAGAAATACTTTCATAATTCTTTCGTGCCACAAGGCAAAATCTGAACATTAGCGATCAATCAATCAAGCATATAACATAACATAAACAAGCCCAATATGTTCCCACCAGGTAGGGTCTGGGGAGGGTAGTCTGTATGCAGACCTTACCTCTATCTAACAGGTAAAGAGACTATTTCCAATAGACTCGCAGTTCAGGAAGGGTAATGAGAAGAAGCGGATATCAAGAAAGGAAGAAAGAGGGAAGAGAAAAGAGATAAAGGATAAGTAGTACCAAATACTAACAACAAGAAATACAACACTGGAGGTGAACAAAACCACATAACGTAATAAAAATCTAAGAATAAGACATGCATGCTACTAAGACTATCGGTGAGCAACTAAAAACTACCCACTAACCTTCTACCTTAATCCTCTACCTCCATACCCTCTTATCAAGGGTTATGTCCTTAGTAAGATGAAGTAGTGCCATGCCATGTCTAATCACTTCTTACTAATACTTTTTATACCTACCTCGGCCTCTTCTCAAACTCATCATGGACAACCTCTCACACCTCCTAACATGGGCATCAATGCTCCTTCTCTTAACATGTCCGAACCATCTCATCCTCGACTCCCGTATCTTGTCATCCACAGAGGCTACTCCTACTCTGTCTCGGATAACTTTATTCTTGATCTTATCTCTCCTGGTACACCCACACATCCATCTCAACATCCTCATCTCTGCTACTTTCATCTTCTGTACGTGGGAGTTCTTGACTGGCCAACACTCAGTCCAATACAGTATACCCGGTCAAACCACCACTCTATAAAACTTTCCCTTAAGTCATGGCAGCCGATCAATCAATCAAGTGATTACCGTAATACTAGTCAGGTAACCGCAAGTCAAAGCACAGTGCGCCTTCTGGAGTGCGCACCTTTCTCAAGTGGTATCGAATAATGCTAGCATTCTTCTAAACATCTAAAATCGTCCATGCTATCTAGATCTCATGACCCCATCCAGGAGAAAAGATCATAATGCGCAACATATCCCTTATGTCGGTAGACATCCGGCTCAAGCCTTGGTTGACACTATCAATAACTCTTTGAAACTCGTCCTCACATAACCAAAGTTAACTCTTTGTCAAACTTATGAACTCCTAAGTTCTTCAAATTGCCAACTTTTGATAAATAGTGTCGAATTCTTCTAGGAACCTCTTAAACTAAATCTGAACATATGTACAAGTACAAAATAATCATACAAACATATTGAACCGATTTCGAGTCCGTTTACCCAAAAGTCAAACCTTGGTCAACTCTTCCAACTTAAAGCTTCTAAAACTAGAATGTCGATTGACCAAATTATAATAAATTATTATACCTAGTTAAATATATTTTTCTCTCTCATCTCACTTATGATCTACCAAACTTTGCATAACTTTGCATGGTTAGCTTTGGCATACATCATATTATTTTATTCCCAACACCCTTCTCGTACGTTGTGCACTTACTCGAATCATGCATTCTTACTTTATCTACTCACCCACTGCAGCTAGGCACGGTATTCTCTAATTCCACAAAGCTTCATTTCTGGCTTTCGATACTCTATATACCAATGCTGCCAAAATTGCCAAAAAAAACTTTCTGCATATTTTCCCTTTAATCTTCCTTGTTATTTTTGAGAAATAGCACTCGAAGAACAGATGGGATATTATTTCAGTATTCCCACCACATAATGAGTCTGGAACCAAAATGTGGTTATTTTGGACTCAAAGTATATAAGTAGGTGGAAAAAAATAAGAAGACACTTTTATGTATAGTGCCACAATACCTGGCGCTATACAGTAATGGTAACTGCACCGTTAATGTATAGCGCCAGGTATTGTGGTGCTATACTGCAAAAGCTGACATGGACAGGTATAACGCCATAATACCTGGTGTTATACCCCTTATTAAAATTGAATCGTCTTCTTCATCGTGCCCACTGGTTTCCTCCTCCATTATTTTACTCCCCTTTCTTCTTGGTCCCGCTCCAAACCCACTGCCCCACCCTTCTAAAAAAAAATTTTGGGTCCCCCCAGTACATAAAATTTGAAGAACGTAGGTCCCACATTCGAGTAGAGCTTCGTATTATTATTGATTCATACTTCCGGAGTCAAAATTTTGATCTATTTGCTTTCCGAAAATTCTAAGTCGAGGTATTTCGATTTATTTTAAGTTGAAACTTTTATAATGCATATTACTTGATTTGTATGTGTTCTATTTTGGTTTGTGTTTTTTTTTCAAAACTAGCATGTTAAATTTATTTGGATTTAATTTTAGTATTTTATAAAAAAATATAAATTTGTCCGTTAATATCCTCATTTATATATATGTGTTTTCATGCCATTTTATGTTTTATTTGCAATTAAATTTATTTGTTGTTTATGTTTAGTTTAGATTATTTTTTAGCGTAGTAAAACGTAGACCCTTTTAGCATAGTAAAATTTAGAGCCTTGTAGCGTAGTAATGTGTAGTATTTTAGCTTAGAATTACTTTTGTTTAAATATCTTATACTAGTAGTTGAAAATGCAAACTTTGTATAATTAAGTTAATAATTATATAAATACACATAATTAGTAATTTTTACAATTAAGTTATTAAAAAATATGAATTTAAATTATAAAAACACATAATTATTAAGATAGTTTGGTGCCACTGGGACTCAAAATATCGATCCCGGAACCCATATATATATATATATAATTTATACAATTAAGTTATTAAAATATATGAATTTAAATTATAAAAAAACACATAATTATTAATGATAGTTTGGTGCAACTGGGCCTCAAAATATCGAGCCCGGAACCCATATATATATATATATATAATTTTTATAATTAAGTTATTAAAAAATATGAATTGAAATTATAAAAAAAAAACACATAATTATTAATGATAGTTTGATGCTACTGTGCCTCAAAATATCGAGCTCGAAACCCATATATATATATATATATATATATATATATATATATATATATATATATATATATATATATATATATATATATATATATATATATATATATANCCTACATCCCCAGCATAGATCCGAGTATATATGGGACGGACAGTTGCTTACACAGACTTTTCGGGCCAGGAGAGTGGATCTATTGTGGGAGTTTTTGAGTCCTCCCCGCATTCTACATCCCCGCGTGGTCCATTATCTGGAGGAGATGGGATTATATAAGATTATTAGCACTGGCCGGATATAGCTCGATTATGCTTTGATCACGGCCTTGATTGAGCGGCGGCGACCGGAGACGCACACTTTCCATCTGCCCATCGGCGAGGCCACCATCACACTCCAGGACGCTGATATTTTATATGGCATGTCCGCTAATGGCTTGCCAATTTTACTGCCTGCGACCATGAGATATTATTTGCGGCAAGCGTATTGGGATATGTTGCACACGCTCACGGGTTTCATGCTGGAGGACGAGGAGGTAGCGTCTGGGGACAGTCGTATGCAGTTAGTCCCCATTAGAGACCACCTGGTGCAGATCCACCATACTATCACCGGCGAGTCGGCAGAGGTGGATGTACAACGATATACGAGGTTGTTGTTACTCCTTCTATTTGGAGGGGTTGGGTCTTTCTCCCGAACACTTCGGGGAACCTAGTGAGCCTCCGTTTTTTGTATAATATTACCCAGTTCGAGGATACAGCCAGCTACAGCTGGGGTGATGCTGTCATCTCATATTTGTACAGGCAGATGTGTCGGGCTTGCATCGGCACACAGAGAGACGTTTGTGGCTTTCTGCCGCTTCTACAGGTGACAACATATTCAAATAATACGTCCATTAGTTATAATTCTATCTAGTTATAGTTAATCTTATACTTTACGTCAACTTTGTATGTTAGGTTTTGGTCTGGGAGCGATTTCTACAGTTTCGGCCACCTCTACCACAGCTACCGGCTAATGTAGAAATTTCGCATCTCCCTCTAGCACATAGGTGGGTTATGCGTCATAGACTTGCACGAGAGTATGATGCCCATCATAATCTCCCCCTCTGCAGGGATGTGTTGGATTTGCTGGAGGATGCACAGGTGAATATCTAACTAAACTTACCAGTTATTGTTTAACTTAATGTTGCGCATACTAACAGTTTGTGTTCTTATTTGATAATTCATCTGCACGCCGTAGCGATGAGGTGATAGGTACCCTACCAGCATATTGCACGTTCCGCCGACATATTTGGAAGGCTTCTGTCCCGCTCACATGCCTCGATATTGTCGAGCATCATGCCTCAGAGCGGGTATTTTGTCAATTTGGCCTACCGCATCATCAAGGAAAACTCTGTTATCCGGAACCTGTCCGGCAAAAACTGCTCCAGAATAACCACCCGATGACTGGAGGTTATCTCTACTACGCACAACCTCATTTTTTGGAATGTCTTCGACCTTCACGTACATCTCCAACATTGTGATTACAAGAAATTTTCGGCATTCGTCCGGAGTCCTCAGAAAATCACTCAAGGTTTCATCATCGTCGATGTTAAACTCCAAGTAAAAAAGCAACCCCTTGCGGAGTAACGGAATACGAATATCTTTCGGTTACTTTAAGTATCACTGAACGTTTCCTCACACTCATTTTTTTGCATAACAACGATATCAATGTATCATACTCCATTGTAAGTGGCAATTTAACATGACACTTAGTAGGTAAAC
>MU741805.1:59498-72653 GCA_026770625.1 Nicotiana glauca
GGCTGGCTAAAGCGAGAGAGAGGGGAAGGCTCGTGACCTGGATCAAGTGAGGTACATCAAAAACCAAAAACCAGGAAGGTAGAGTATTGACGGAAGACTCCCAGACTAAGCATAGATTGCACACGTACTTTCATAAACTTTTGAATGAAGAGGGGAGCAGTAGCATCGTGCTTGGGGAGTTGGGAAACTCCTAGAGTCACAGTGACTGTGGGTACCGTAGGCGTAATCAAGGTTGAGGAGGTAGTGAAAGCTGTGGGTAAGATGGGTCTGGGCAAAACGACAGGACCACACGAGATTCCAGTAGAATTTTGGAGGTATGTGGGTAGAGCGGGCTTAGAATGGCTGACTGGATTGTTTAATGTTATTTTCAAGACGAAGAGGATGTCAGATGAGTGGAGATATAGTTTGATGATTCCGCTGTTTAAGAACAAAGGTGATATCCAGAATTGTAATAATTATAGGGGCATCAAGTTGTTAAGTCATACCATGAAAGTTTGGGAGAAGGTGCTGGAAGGGAGGGTGAGGAGGGCGGTATCTATTCCTGAAAATCAGTTCGGATTCATGCCTGGACGTTCTACTACGGAAGCTATCCACCTTATAAGGAGGTTGGTGGAACAACACAAGGAGAGGAAGAGGGATTTGCACATGGTGTTTATTGACCTAGAAAAAGCGTATGACTGGGTCCCTAGGGACGTTCTTTGGCGATGCCTGGAAGTGAAAAGGGTGCCGGTAGCATACATTGAATCGATGATACAGGATATGTATGATGGAGCTAAGACTCGGGTCAGGACTGCGGGAGGTGACACCGAGCTTTTTCCGGTGATTATGGGGTTACACCAAGGATCTGCACTTAGCCCTTTCTTATTTGCTCTGACGATGGATGCAACGACACACCATATTCAAGGGGAGGTACCATGGTGTATGTTATTCGCTGATGATATAGTTTTGATCGATTAGTCGCGTAGCGGTGTTAATGAGCAATTGGAGGTGTGGAGGCAGGCTCTGGAGTCCAAAGGTTTCAAGTTGAGTAGGACCAAGACGGAATATCTGGAGTGTAAGTTCAGCGGCGTGTCGGGGGAAGCGGACGGGGTAGTGAGGCTCGACTTACAAGTCATCTCCAAGAGAGAAAGTTTCAAGTACCTAGGGTCTATTATCCAGGGAGATGAAGAGATCGACGGGGATGTCACGCACCGCATTGGGGTGGATGAAATGGCGATTAGTATCTGGAGTCCTTTGTGACAAGTAGATCTGTCAATATGGGCTGGGCTGGGCTAGCCCAGCCTAGCCCACATGGGCTTTAGCAATTGACGTGCTGGGCTGGGCTAGCCCAACATTTTGATGGGCCTTATAATGGTCGGCCCACCCCAGCCCTATGTGGGCCGTGGGCCCCCACGGGCCGGCCCATCATTTTTAAAAATATAATTTTATAGTTTTTCTTTAAGTTCTAACCTAAAAAAAGATAATTATTTAAAAGTTAAAAAATATCTTGGTTGAAAAATTCGTAAAACTTAATAACTTTTTATATTGTTCCAATATATCACAGTAAATACTAAAAAAAGTAAATGACTAGACTATATTTCATTCACTAAAAGTCAAAACTTAAAACAAACTATTCAAGCGAACGTTCATGATACTTATGAGATATCCAACACATAATCTTCATCAAACACATTTGAATCCGCTTGTGACAAGGTTGTCTTAACATCTTCACTTTCATCTACAATTCATATGCAATATTTATTAACTGAATATTAAAAATAATTAAATTTTAAAAACTAATAATCTTTAAATTTACATAAAAAAATATTACCAGTTTGAGTTTGGGAAAACTCATGCAGCCAATTTCGAGTAGTAACAAGTGTTTGGACATTTTCATAATAAATGCAACTTCTGTACTTTGTGAGAACACGCCACGAATGCTAAATGTTGATTCCGATGCTACAATGATAATAAGAATACTAAGTACATCACTCACCATCATTGAAAGATCGGGATTTTCTAGAATGGTCCTGCCAATACATGACAACATCTATCTCTTGAAACTTCTCAAGATCACGTTTTGGTTCCTCTTAGTAAAGATCGAATTCTGACTTACCATCTCTAAAGGCAGTATACTTTTTATTTTTTATCTGTTTTAAATAAATATTTTATTAGGCCCACGGGCCGGCCCGACCCGGCCTCAGGCAAGCCTCACGGGCTTACTCGGGCTGGGCTTAAAAGCCTCGTTTTTAAACGGGCTCCAAATATTCTAGCCCAGCCCTGCTAAATCACGTGCTGGGCTGGGCTGCCCCAACGGGCCAAGCCCATATTGACGACAGTGACAAGAGGGTACCATCGAAACTCAAAGGTAAGTTCTACAGAGCAGTGGTTAGGCCGGCTATGTTATATCGGGCTGAGTGTTGGCCAGTTAAGAATTCACATATCCAGAAGATGAAAGTAGCTGAGATGAGAATGTTGAGATGGATGTGTGGGCATACTAAACTGGATAAGATAAGGAATGAAGTTATTAGGGAGAAGGTGGGCGCTGCTCCCGTGGACGACAAGATGCGGGAAGTGAGGCTTAGGTGGTTTGGACACATGCGGATGAGAACCATAGATTCCCCGGTTAGGAGGTGCGAGCGGTTGGCTTTGGCAGGCACGAGAAGAGGTAGAGGGCGGCCTAAGAAGAATTGGGGCGAGGTGATCAGGCAAGACATGGTGCGACTCGAGATTTCCGAGGACATGGTTCTTGATAGGAAAGCGTAGAGGTCGAGCATTAGGTTTGTAGGCTAGGGGATAGTTCAGAGTTTTTACCTCTTTGTACCGGGTAGTCTGGTAGAGTTTTGCCTATGTCTGGTAGCGGTATATGTTGTGTTCACGCTATTTTGTTATTTTGCATATGATTATATTATTGCACTCCCTTTCACTTATTTGGTCTATTTTAAGATATTATTATCACTTCTCTTGCTTCTTCTGTTGTTACATATCTCTTCTTTCGTTTCTTTTCTGAAATTATTATCTCTTTTGTTGAGCCGAGGGTCTCCCGAAAACAGCCTCTCTACCCTTCCGGGGTAGGGGTAAGGTCTGCGTACATCCTACCCTCCCCAAACCCCACTAGTGGTATTTTAATGGGTATGTTGTTGTTGTTGTTGTTATGTGTGTGTGTGTATATATATATAATATCAATGCAACACTCTGCTTCTTCTCCTCTCTCTTATGTTCAGCTATGGCGGAATCAGATTAGGGCTTCCATTGTCAAATTCATCAGAGTTTCATCAGTGTGGCCGTAACTAGTCCTTATAGACTTTTATAATCCAATTCTAAGTTGGATACTAATTTATAAACTTTTTATTCATATTTTTCTACTGAAAATATAATCCCGCCAGTAGGGATCCCATACCCACACCCATACTAGTGTCGTGTCGACGTGTGTGCGGCATCTAAGCTGCTGTATCTGAGCAACTTAGGACAAAATTAAGAATCTGCATCAAGATTTCTTGACCTCCCATGTTGAAAATA
The DNA here is from genome assembly GCA_026770625.1 of Nicotiana glauca. Classification (NCBI taxonomy): domain Eukaryota; kingdom Viridiplantae; phylum Streptophyta; class Magnoliopsida; order Solanales; family Solanaceae; genus Nicotiana; species Nicotiana glauca. The sequence goes on from MU741805.1 coordinate 62,997, forward strand.
CTGACCCCTCCAAATATTTTGTTCCAATTATAAACTTTTTCTTCAGAGATCGCCTTTTCAAAATGTCAAACAGAGTTGCAAACTCCATAATAAAACAGGGGACATGGCAGAGAACAGCTTGATTACAGGCAGTCAAAAGCTCTGGAACTATTTCAGAATGGGGAAGTAAACAAACACAAGTTTACTAAGGTAAATTAATCAATAAGATCCAAAGATTTTCGAGAAAATAATTAAAAACAAACTAACTTCCACAAAGACTAGTCCTAAAATTCAAGTACTTTTTTTTTCTCTTTTTTCCCAAATTAGGAGGATCTATAGTGTTTCCACACTTCCCCTCCACGGTGACTCGAACCCAGGACCTAACGGTCGTAGGTGGAGGTGCTTACCAACTGAGCAAGCCTCACTTGTCAAAATTTAAGTACTGAAAACTTCCTTCAACATTTAATCAGTGTGAAATGATTTGTATCACCATGAGATACAATAATATTAGCGATCTCATTGAAATATATCATGATACAATATTAATAAGCTAATAGTACTTCTTTAAGGGGACTTACTTGTTTGTGAAGGCAAAAACTGTTGATGAAGGCCGATTATGACTTAAAATTATTGCCATGGACCCAGTTCTTGTGAAGACAATGATGGGAGTGCTAAGGGTATTAGCCATTGAGGAAGAGTGGAAGGCAAACATTTCACCCATATGGCTCTGCAAAATATATCTAATAGATTAAGCATTTTACTTAAACAATTAAAGATCAATGTGGTTTCCTGGTTGGACAATATGGGAAATAAAAAATCTGGTTAGCTGAAAAGAATTGAATTCATAGCACAAAAACATGTTAAGATCCAATACTATTATATTATACATACACCACATATGTACCTTATAGGCGGCAGATTGACTAGGAGAACTAGTGCTTTTTTGTAGGCTAGACTCAGTCCTTAATGCAACAATATGCATCACCTTAACTGCCTTCAGTGGATACCTAATGCAATTAAGGAAATAGATGTAATATTTACAAAATGAATAACACATAGTATATAACAAATGGAAACGCAAAGTAAAGAAAAAAATTCTCATTGCAAACTCAAGTGAAAATACATAATGAAAATTTGATAACTCCCGAATTAGACAAGGAAAAAAAGAAAACGGAGTGGCGTAAGAAAGGGAATACTAGAAAAGAACATAACCATGAGGATCTGGCCATCCATAATAGAAAAATAGTCAATGCAGAGATATAAAAACAAATATGCATGCAGAGAAACCTGATATCAATTTAAGCAAATAGTAGAAAGCAGTCATAGAAATTAGAAACCAAGATGGATAGCGGAAAATAGGGAAGACATGTGGAATAGTTTGTGCCTAGAACAAAACTTACTTCCCATGAGCGGTTTCGCCTGAAAGCATTACAGCATCAGCGCCTTCACGTACTGCAATGGAAATGTCTGAAACTTCTGCCCTTGTTGGGGTTGGGTGATCAATCATGCTTTCGAGCATGTTCGTTGCTACTATTACAGGTTTTTGCATGCTCTGACACCTTCTAATAATGTCTTCCTGTGGATACATGCAATAGCATTTTTTAGTTCTCACTAAGTTCCTAAAGTAAGATACAAAAGGGTTTGGAGAGGTAGGAATATCTCCAAAAGGATCATTGACTGTGGCTATAAGGAATGCAGTTCAGTGGTCTGTAATCGTGTTTCAGTAATTCTAGCACTTAAAATTGATTGTGTTAATAAAGAAAAATAAAATTGATTATGTTAAGAAATAGAAACAATGACTTCCTAAACTTGAAAACGTTTTTCTGTTGGTTTCTTCCAATTACATCAGAAATAGATTAATCATTCCCTTCCGACCAAATAGACAATAAGTCACTAACCTTTGACAAGAGTATGATAACACCACACAACACCCAAGTTCGGAAAAAAGGCATAAAATGTATTTGGAAAGTAAACCGTGCTGATTGAAAGAATGAAAAAAGAGTCTTGTTGAACAATTGTCCTGCTATATTTGTGATGGGGTTTGGTTGCTGCAGATGCATCGGGGTGGGGGTGGGGTGGGGTTGGGGTTGTGGTGGTAACAGGCTGAATGAAACATGACAAGTTTGTTTCGATGGGCATTAAAGCTGTACCGGAGAAAAAGGTAGACAAAAGTGATACTCAGAAATAGTTCAAACGAAAATGGAAACTCCGCAACTCAGTTAGTAAACTAACATGAAGATTTTTCATTAGCGGCAGTGCAGTGTTTCTCCACCCGAATTACTAGGAGTTTTGATCGCAAACCTATGCCACTGTGCTAAAACAGTCTAGTTCAGTTGCCAGGGGAATATATCTTTTGAACATGCTGGTTAACTTGCCATGGGAATATATTAACACAAAATTTGTGAAAATCAACATCAATACTAAATAAATATATTAACCCATTACCCGCATACCTTCTATAAATTAGTTTTATCACATAAATTTTGCAACCCAAATTAACCAAAGAGCAAAGATTTAACCAAAATGGTGTGGTTGGTGATGAAAATTGGAACGTTTAAGCCTTTTCTAGCAAGAGATGGTATTCTAAAGATCTCACCCTCACCATTCTTAATAACATGGGTAGTAAGCTATTAAAAGGCTCATAAAAGAAGCTATATGTATCAGCATTGAAATTACCTGAAGCAATGGGACTTCCTCAATTGGAAGTTCAGCTCCAAGATCACCACGGGCCACCATTGCCTATCAACAGTTGCATAACATAAGAAAAATATCCAAGAAGATGTTAAAGTAAACGCTATCATCATTTAAAAGATCATATATCTGTAATAGGAGTACTTTGGCTTATATGGGCAGGCTTGATATTGCTAAATTAAACAACTTCTTCACCAGTAGAATTGTCAATAAGCTTTGAGACAACACCCATTAGTACGAAGAGCGTTTTGGGGAAGCAACAAGAACTACACAAGAAGATTGACCATCCCTTCTTCATAAGACTACAACTATATTTTTACAGCTTTCCTACTTCTCCTATTAATAATTTCGACAGCAGCCAAAAACTTCCAAAAGAAATGTATTCCAAGAAACCAAATCAGAAGTCAAATGTTGCTAGTAAAAAGTTCTACAAAGTTTCCAGGAACGACTCCTGATAGGCATCCATCGAAAGCCTTACTGCTAAGATATTGCCTAGATGTGTAAAATACTAAGGAGAAGGATTGAAGACAATCAAAGGCTTCTCGCAGCCTTCAACTGCCAAACTAGTTAAAATAAGGAATGTTGAAGCTTTTGAAAGCTAGTACTGTCACTTGTTTCTTCTCCTTTTCTTCTGCTTCCTTCCATCCAAATGAAGCTCAACAGTTCCACATGAACCTTTCACATACTGTTCATCATAGCATGAAGCAATCCTTTTCTCATAGTACATAATTCTAGCAATTTGATTATCATAGATTTACTACTGATGCTATTTTTTATGTTCTTTGCTCTTCACATTTCTGTAAAAGGGCTCACCGTATCTTGATAATCCATTTTAGTTTTCACCAACATCTTCACTGCATCATCCTTTACTCGATAAATAAAAGCAAGACACTATTGATACTGCTATTTGTTCCTTTACGGAGCCTTACCCTACACACACACGCGCGCGCGCGCACACACACACAAACATAGCAAAAATAGCATGAGTGATTACTGAAGTAAATTAATTAGACAACATTTTCAAAAGATTGAACTAACCCCATCAGAAGCGGAAATGATCGAGTGGAGATTTGGAATGGAGTCTGCACTTTCAATCTTCACAATAACATGAATATCTGCATTACAGCCTGCAGAATAGCTCTTCCAACTTAAACAAACAGATATTAACCATGAAATGCTATGACAAGGTTACATCCCTATAAACATAATAGGCAGAAGATCTTATCCCAAACCAAAGGAAAAGAAAACATAATGGGTAGCAGACACCTTACTTTTCAGGTAATCTTTCAATTCATGGACCACCTTAGCATCCTTCACAAAAGAAACGGCATAGAAGTCGACTTGATTGTCCACACCAAACTTAATATCATCCCAGTCTTTCTCTGTATAAGTTACAAAAAGATCAAGCTAACACGTGATCTTAGAAGAACAAATGAGTAAGCAAAATATTGTAGGGAGGTAGGGGTCAGAAATTGGATAACCTGTTATTGAAGGCAGGGTGGCACTTTTTCCTCTTACATTTAGATGCCGTCTCGATTTCAGTTCTCCTCCGTCAATAACTTCACATTTCACTACATCGCTGGTTTTCGATTTCACAGCTAACGACATCATCCCACCTGGATGAAGCAGAGCAGGTATTTGATATTTTATGGGTCTAAAAGTTTTTTTTTCCAAGCGACAGGAAAAATTGAGAGCAAATCTAGATCCAAAGACTACTCTTCTCATTATTGAATTTATGTTTGAGATGAAAACAATCAGAAAACGATATTTAGTCTTGGAAAGCATTATTCACAATTACTAATCAAATTCCAATATTGTGTGCTCCAACTAGTTAATAAACTAAGAAACCACTCACTGCACTATACTAGTATAAATCATTACTCATTACAGAAAAGTAATATTTTGAATATAATTAGTAGTAGGTTGTTACTCATTAACACTTAACTATTAAAATAAATAAGTACCATATCTCATGAACACAAAAATGAAAATATTGTTATCAACCAAAATGGAGTAGAAAAGCAAGATTTGAAGAGAAAAATATGGAGAACTGACTGGTGAAGACTAAGAAAAGTTATGACATGTTTCATATGAAAGGTTCCATTTGAAACTCTCCTCATGGTGTTCTCAGTCAAAGAATATGAGATACTAAGACTCCATTCAAGTTGCAATGTTCTAAACTTCTGATTCGTGATCAATGAATGGAGCTTTTGAAAAAAGAAATAGAGCTTTTGAGGAGACAAGGGCTAACTAAGGAATTTGGGAGGGGGCCTACAGGGCGAACTGCACACAGTGAGACAAGTGCCTACCACGTTCACCCAAAGGCGTTTTTTAAAGTGTCTCATCCTGAAGCAAGTCCCAGTTTTGCCTTTTTAGAAGATTGTTTATGCTATAGCTTTGTTTTAGCTAAGCAAAATGAATTAACAGAAACTCAATTACCATCAACGAGTAGTATGTCTCCGGCCTCCACATCATTTATGAAATCATCATAATTTACACTAACGGTATCTTCTGTGCTGACTCCTCTTTTAATGCTAAAGTTGAATTCTTGACCCTGCTTAAGTAGAATTGGTTTGGGCACATCTCCACTTCTTACCTCAGGTCCCTACAAGATATATCACAGGCAACCAAAGAACATGATGGAAGGAGCTTGTTAGCATAGTGCGTGTTAATACTAGCACTTATATCTCGTTAGTAGGACTGGGCTAGCATTTTTGGAGCCCATTAAAAACGAGGCTTTTAAGCCCGGCCCGAGTAAGCCCGTGGCCCGTAAGGCTTGACTGAGGCTGGCCGGCCCGGGCCGTGGGCCTAATAAAAATATGTATTTAAAATATATAAAATAAAAATTTATATGACAAAAAATAATAAGAAGAGTATCCCAAGCTTTAAGTTTTAAGTTCATCGTATTAAAAGATCAAAGTCTTGAAACGTTAATTAGTTTTAAAATTTTAATTATTCTTAATATTTAACTAATTAATATTGCAAACGAATTGTAAATGTAGATGAAAGTGAAGATGTTAAAACAACCTTCTAACAAGCGAATTCAAATGTGTTTGATGAAGATCATGCGTTGGATATCCCATAGTGTCATGGACGTTCTCTTGAATAGTTTGCTTTAAGTTTTAACTTTTAGTGAATGAAATGGTTTTGTCTTTTATTTTTTTAGTGTTTATTGTAATATATTGGAACAACATAAAAGTTATTAAGTTTTGTGAAATTTTTCCAATAAGATTTTTTTAAGTTTTAAATAATTTTTTTTTGTTAGAACTTAAAGATAAAATATAAAATTATATTTTAAAAAAATGATGGGCCGCCCGTGGGGGCCCGCAGCCCACGTAGGGCTGAGGTGGGCTGACCATTATAAGGCCCATCAAAATGATGGGCTAGCCCAGCCCAGCCCGTCACTTGCTTAAACCCATGTGAGTTGGGCTGCGCTAGCCCGGCCCCGCCCATATTGACAGCTCTATATCTCATCTTAAAACAGTAAATAAACAATTTATTTTCAACATCGAATGGCAACTGATAATTGTTATCCAGAAAGCAGTGACTTGTTTTTTTATTCTTTTTTTTTTTTGATAATGGTAACATCAATGCAGTAACTTGTTCATAGAACAACAAGAAACATTAGGCATTTTTTACAATTGAAGATGAAAATAACAAGCAACAGAAGATGGATCTCAATTTTAATTTCCTTTTGGTCGAAAAATAGTACCCAACAAAAGCAAAAGCTCAATTTGACGACTCTCATATCAGTTGAAATAATTAAATTGCCACACCCATTTGCAAAATTGTGAATCCCAAAACCTAACGAACATAATAGCAGCATACAAGTTCCACATGCACCCAAAAGCTTGAAGTCTATTTTCTGGTGATGCCAGTGATAAGTGGTAGCTACAACGACTATAAATGGACAGGATTGTCCAGTGTCCAATCTGTTTCTTTGATAGAATAAGAAAAAGAATATCAAGGAACATGTCCGGCAGGCCTCAGCATACAGAATAGATCACCTGAAAAACAGTTTTACCATCTAGTCGTCCCAAACTTAGTTTATAAAAGAAAGGAGCCCAAGTCTTTGTTTGATGTATGAAAAGGATGTTTTGTCCCTTCACCGTCATTACTCTACCACCACCACCACCACCCCATACCCTTCTCACAGTGTTCCCAAGGATTAGCAAAATCGAAATGGTGAAATTCTTTGGTCATCTCAATGGGTTCAAAAGCCACTGAAGCTACACATATTTTCTTATGATATTGACACTCCAAACAATAGAGTAAAAGGCAGGAAAATTGAATAACCAAAAAAGTGCTGGACACATGTATCCCACTCCAACCGGCAACATATTAGACCTATGCTATTAATGTTCTGTCCTTTTTAGAGAAATAGTCTCTGGGCCAGTACTTGTTATCTTCCACCAACACAGCTACTGCATAACTCTACCCAATAAAGCTTAGGCTTATGGGAAGAAATCACCTAGTGGCTTTGTCTCTACCGAGATTTGAATCATGATATCCAGGGTTTGCACCCACTTCATTGATCACTAGGCACATCCTCGGGTGCTTCGACCAATGCTATTACTGTTTCAAACATATATTTTAAACAGAAACTAATAATTGCAGCTATAAAGCTAATAATAAGCATTACCTTAGTGTCCAACATTATTGCAATAACCTTGTCCTCAAATTGAGCATTGTATTCTTTAACAAGGTCAATTGTTCTCTGATGCGATGCGTGGTCCCCATGTGACATATTCAGACGGGCCACGTTCATTCCAGCCTCTGCCAATTTCCAGATCATCTCCCGTGAGCTTGTGGAGGGACCAATGGTGCAAACTATCTTGGTTTTTCTTGGAGAATTCAGATACACACTTTCTTGCCCCAGACTGTAACCACTGGACTGAACAACAGAAGGGACAAAATTACCATAACTTGCTTTTAAGGACAAATGACACATTAGAATGTTCAAAGTATGCACTGTTACAGGAAACAAATGGTGAAAAGGGAATAAGCTCATTTTGCTCAAATTAAAAAACATCTATTAAACTTGAAAACATTAGAAAAGGCATGCTCAAAGTGTCAGAGGCACTAAGCTCTTCACTAGAAGGAAATGGTTTGAATTTCTTTGCTCTCTTTTCATATGTTCCTCTTTTTGCCCTTCTCTGAAATATCAAGAAAAAATACACCATGAGGCAACATGGTTTGCAATTCTTCCAATTAAATTCAGCATCAACAGTTCATATGGGAGTCTACTGATACTTTAACAAGCGTCCATTATATTCTCAAGAACTTCAGAAATTATTTTTTTCTGTCCCTGAGCCGAGGGTCGATTGGAAACAGCCTCACTGCCTTTTCGGGTAGGGGTAAGGCCTGTCTACATATTACCCTCCCCAGACCCCACTTTGTGGGATTATACTGGGTAGTTGTTGTTGTTTGTTGTTGTTGCTCAATGGCATAATCCTGCTTTTGGAGATACTACTACGATGGAATACAAGCAATAAATCACAATGTAAAGTAAACTCATGGAGACCACTCTGCATTGTGGAGGATCTTTATGCTTGCTTTAAGATAAATCACAAGCATAGGACCAATTCATGAATGAAAGTCAAGTGTAATAAATACGCTAACAGAGTATACTAGACTAGAACCAATTCATGAATGAAAGTCAAGTGTAATAAATACGCTAACAGAGTATACTAGACTAGAACCAATTGCTAAATAATCTAGAGGAATTCACATCCCTCCATTTACTTAAAAGTTTAGCTAGAGTAAAATTCAGGATGCATTTTCTCATGAATGACTGTCATTCTTGACAATTAAAATTTATATACTTCCGCATCTACTCTATTGCACTTGGTTTAGACGGCCAGCCTTGACCGTGGCGGAGCTATGTATGGTGAAGGGGGTTCAACTGTGCCGGTTGTACTGCATACATAGCTCCGCCACGGTCAAGGCTGGCCTTCTAAACCAAGTGCAATTGAGAATATATGCAGTACAACCGGCACAGTTGAACCCCCTTCACCATACATAGCTCCGCCACGGTCAAGGCTGGCCTTCTAAACCAAGTGCAATTGAGTAGAAGTTGAATCCCCTTTATATAAAGAAAACTTTTTAGTGCAATGTTGCTTTCTGAATCCCCTTGTTAGAATTTCAGGCTCCAACACAAGCGTTGACGTTGCTTTTCTGGTGAACTGTCGGACAGGGTAGGAAGCACGGAAACAGCCCTTTGGTTCACATGCAAGATAAATGTTCCATAAGATATACGGCCGCCCTCCCCTGTCCTGCAGTAGCCCGGAAGTATTTCATGCAAGGGGTCAACTTTAACAAACGGCAAAGGGGAGAACTAGAGTGCTTCACATTTTTGGCTAGAAAAGCTGATGTCAGTGACATGTAACATAGAAAGAATAAGGAATAAACAAAAGTACAGGTCATTAATCAATCATCAATAAAGAGCTGAAGAAACTTACAGAGGGTACATTGAAATTAACATAATTGGCATAAACATTTTTATTAACGCCATGAATGTGCTCGGGTGATTGAACGGCCATGATCTGATTCCAAGTATTCACTCGTTTCCTGTGACGAGAATCGGAGAAGAACAAATCACCGACGTTCTTGGCCGAGGAAAGCCGATCCAATGACGCCGGTTTAGCTGCGGCGTGTAGTCCTGTAGGTAGATTCATTGTCGCCATTAAACAAGTAACAGAAGAAGTAGAAGATGAAGAATAGAAGAAAGAGAGAGAGAAAGATATAGAGTTTGAGGTAGCTACGGAGAAAACGAGAAGAAAAAACTTGGAGTGAGTGTGTGTGTGGTGAATGTGAGGAAGAGGGAGAAAACAAAGAGCAGTTGAGTTCCGAAGAGAGCGGCTGTCTGCAGAGGCTCAGAGGATTTTGAGACTGTTGGTGACTAAGACATTTTCTAATTTCTTCTCTTCTGCCCTACTGTCCCACCAAGCTCGCGCTTCCCCCACGCACCGGACGTTCAATCACCCG